>BQNB010047115.1:0-41135 GCA_026074375.1 Tanacetum coccineum | reverse complement strand
GATTTGAAATATAAACTGAATTCTCATTGATCTTAAAAATACAAGTACATAAAAATTGAACTACTTAAAAACTTTAAAACTGAACTAGGCTAAAGAAAACTACTCTATTGCCACAATGGCTTACAAGCTTTTTATATAGACGAGCTAGGGTTTCACTTTGGTCTTTTTTGTCTCTCTCTTGTCCCTTGTGTGCTTCTTTGTAGAGACGAAACAGCTCTTTGTGCTTGTTGTGTGTGTAAAAACACAAACCAATCTGAACCTTTCATTTTTCTTGTTGCCCACTCAAATTGATCTCAACCATTGATCGAATTGAGGGTTTTTGGATTGCCACCGTGGACATTGACCATGTGGGGGGGGGGTTTATGTTAGTGATAGGTTTGGAGGTATGTGGGGGAGTCAACGAAGTATGAAAGTGACAGGATGTGGGGTTGGGAACTTTGGCGGGAAAGGGTTGGGGGAGATGTACAGTATTTTAAAACAGGGTGTGGGTTTGTGGTTTTGTCAAAAATGGCCCCTTATGTGTTATAAGTGTTTTACACATTCAGTCCATGTGGTGTATGATAGATTTAGGAAATGGCAAAGATAGTCCCTCATGGTTATAAAGTCGTTTGCAAAGTTAGTCCTTGTGGAGTACAAGTATTAACTGTTGGCAGAATTGACCCTTGTAGTATATCTTTGGTGTATTGGCAGTATGAGTCCCTTACAAGTATTTTCTTCATTTCCTTCATTAAATAAGTTAGGGACTTGGCAATTTTGGCCCCTAAACTTATTTTTCTTCACTTATGGCTTCGGGTTTGACTTTGGATTTGTCGGGGTTGACTTTGGTTGACTTTTTCAGACTTGGGCTTTGTCTTGACTTTGTCTTTATCATGCTTTTCCATTCTGTGTCCGGTTTTGTCGTTTTGGCTTCGTTTTTCGTCCTTTTCTTAGATATCCGTTCCTGCACAACACAATTAGCAAAACAAGCATATTTTTGGCATTTTAAGTCAGTTTTTGGTTATTTTAGCTTGTTTTTAAAGGTAAAAGGTATGTGTAATTAAACACATACCAGAGTGCATGAGTTTTTTAAATGAATTTTATGTCTCTAAATATCCAAGGCCTTGCCCAAAAGGCCAAAAAGGATTGGGTAAAGGAGTTATGTCACAATTACAAAGTTAACTTTTTATCTTTACAGGAGACGAAAATGGAATTGGTTGATCTTTTCAGTATTAGAGCTTGTTGGGGTAACCAGATGTTTCAAGAAGGATTGTACCAGTGGAAACTCCTGCAAATGCCTTGGTTGTTCCTAGATGGTTAGGTGGTTTTGATTGGGCTTTCAGGTAAAGAGGACTCACAAACTTGCTCTATGGTTTATACATCTCAAGGTTCATCAAGTTCATCAAGTTCAGACTCTAAGGTACATACTTGCTCTAAAGATTGCTTAAAAACATATGAAACTCTTCAAAAACAGTATGATCAATAGCGTGAAGTTCTTAATAAATCTAATCTAGAAATTATAGGGTATCAATAGGGGATTAGAATATTAGAAGCTAGGGTAGTTGTTCATGAAAAGATGAAGCTGTTTTGAAGAAGATTAGATATTGCATTTTTAAATATGATGTCAAGTGGAAAGATTATCTCTTATCAATAACCTTAAAAATCAGTTAGAAGAAGCTTAAAAAAGAAAGATGATTTGAAACTTAAACTAGAAAAATTTGAAGAATCATCAAAGAATCTAACTTAAACTGAATAAAATAGGGACAAAATTAAGTGCTAAAGGACAAAGCTGCTGGTTTCTTGTTATTGGATAGTCAATATAGTAGAGGTGGAGTGGTTCATAGTGTGTTTAAGAGTAGAGAAAGTGATGAGGATGATAGTCCAGTAAACATAGATTCAAAATAGGTGAAGGGTTTCATGCAATTACCCCCTCCCTACACTAGGAACTACATGCCCTTAAGACCTGACTTATCCTTTAAACATAATTATAGTAACTAAAGTAGTTATGAACGCAATCTCTTAAGTTCAATAGTAATTTCAAGTTAATTTCATACTTCAAAATTATGATTATTATTATTTAACCATAATTATATTGACTAAAGCATGTAGTCAAAATGTTGAAGTAGCTTTACATTATATCATGACATGTGAATGTAATAGAGAAATAAACATCTTGTGTGTTTAAGTCCTAGAATTATGAGCTTTCTAACCTTGCGGCCAAGAGATACCAATAATTATCTAATGTAGAAAATCACTACGACAAGTGCTCGATTGTATAAACAATATGATAGTGTCATAAATATTACAAGTAGATTTCGAATCATCACATTTAATAAGGAATTATGGATTGAAATTCAATAGATAACATTTCGGAAAGCAACATCAGAAAGGCAACTGGTTATCTTGTAGAAAAAAATGCAATTTTCCTTTAAACAATGGTTGTTCATACTCGGAAAGTAATGAATTATTTCAAAGCAAACTAGAAATAATTATGGGTAACTAACAAGGAAATAAGTCTTGTAGCTCCCATTGAAACTTACAACATTACATGAATGTCTTTTCAGTAATAAAGTGCAAGCTTCCACTAGATTTGTCAACATTGTAAGTGTTACATCACCAGTAGAAAACAGATAGCAATTTATTTACTTTCTTATTCTCTTAGAATGCCTACCAGTAGCAATGTACTTAGGTACTAAACAAAGTATATAAAGTTCTACTTATATAGATGAGGGACTAGCCATTCATGCTCTCATTTAACTTGAATTTTAGCATGATCATCCTCCTTTATCGTCTGCATAGCCATAAGGGTATTTAGCACTTTAAGGAATAATGTGAGTCCAATAAAAATACCTAACGGATATGCTAGTAATTTCTTTACTCGTTGCGTTTTAACCTCATACATCGTGACAAGTTATTTTGTTAGCTATAGACAAAATGTTCTCTAGTTACACAAAATATTTTATCTTTCAATTATTTCATAACCGAAACAGGGTAATGAAAGACTGTAAGTGAGTTTAAATATAATTAAAAAATGTCAATTATAATACTATCTTAGTTTGTCAACTAAGAAGAAAAGATAGGGATAAGTCTCACTCTTCTTACCAAGAAAAGAGACTATGTTTGTCTTTTTAAGAAAACAAACTTTCGTTTACGAATTATGTTGCAACAACACAATTAATCAGAACATAAAAAGTTCAATTTTAGTACTTTCAATAATTAAATTCTTAAAAGAGTTAACTACCCAATTAATTACTAATAAGACTAAGATCCAACTTGACCTCTCACTTATTACCGGAGATCTGACCAGCATGTAAACAAGTAGGGCAAGAGGTAAGCGGCGTGCGTTAATTGCATTAAATGCAACTCTTAGATTTATGAGACTTGTCATGACATTAGTAAACACGTAAGAATGTCAATAGCATGTTTAGTCTCATCTTATGCCTCGGGTCCAAAGTCTGAACCAAGCATACTCGATTTAAGTCCACCAAGCAAAAACGTGCAAAAATCGCCATAGGTCTGTCCAGTGACAAAATTTGCCATGGTGTGGAATGAACCTAAGGTCTGACCATAAGCCAACCATATGCACTGATCATATTTGGCTGACATAGACTTAAAATTTTCACATAGGGGTATTCACATAAATGAGTCAAAAGGCGTGTACAAAGAAGCATGCAAACAACTTTGTAACACTAAGTTTAAAAACCTTATAGTCGACATTATGGCATCAAAGGTTCTCGGTAGCTCCATTTGAACGCACAAAGAAGCGGAGAAACAGGTCAGCGCGAAGCTTATTTAAAACTTGATTTCTTTAGGAAGGATAGACAATCCGCCTTAAACTTCTTTTGTTTGTTCTAATGGGTGAGCCGTACTTCCCAATGATTTATAATGTCCAGTTTTTAATTGAATCATGAAATCAATGTTCGATCTGATTAAAAGTCTAGTAAATTTCTTAAAATCAGTTTTACCACACGACTGAACAAATCGCAAGGTCACATTGAATATGATAAGGCGTGTAATTAATAGACCATACTTAACAACATCTTTCACTTTAAGTATTAGTCCGTAAGTATGTCATTAATTTGGAAAACAAGAAGGGGGGTTGAATTAGTTTTAACCGCTATTTTAAATTTTTAAGGTGTTAAAGTAGTGTTTTGAACACATTAAAGATTCGCACTATTACTGTTGATTTCAACACTTGCACAATATTATCAATATACTTATCTAACAATCAATAGAAGATATGAGAAAGTAATGTAAGACAAGAGATAAGAGTAAGAACAATCAAACCACAACACGAGGATTTATAGTGGTTCGGTAACGAAGCACCTCTTCGCCCTACTCCACTCCCCACCCAAGCACCAACTCGAGAGTTTTCCTTACCAACTATGTCAACAAACTCCCTTATGCGATGAAAAACCGTAACAACGGTGCTTACAACCAGATATTATGACACAAAGCTAAATGTCGTTATAATCTAGCTGATTCGCAATCTATCTACAACACAACTTAAACGACTTGTGTTCACGACTTCACAACTTCCACGACTTCTTCACCAACTCAAGACTCTTCACAACTTCAAAGACTTCTTCACAACTTCACTTTACCTAACACTACTATATCTCCAACTATCTAACACTAACTTGGGTAAGCATCACCACGATCTAACTATACTTACAAAGATCACCAAGATCTAGCTACTACACACAAATACAAGATATACAATTGATTTACAAATTTATGATATGGATGCAACAAGATTGCAATACACACTTGAGGTGTAATACTTCTTCACTTGATGATGAAAGTATTCTTCTTTTGCACTTGAGGAATTGAGCTTGGATCACTTGGAAACAAAGCTTTATGATTAAATGATCAAAGGATTTTAGAGAGGATATGTGGGCTTTTTAGGGCAGAAAGAATGAGTGCAAAAGGTAAGAAAATAGTGGGGAAAATCCAGTATTTATAGGACAGACTGGGGAAGCGTCTACCTAGGGGCGGTCCCCTTAAAATTAAGGGGGCTGCCCTTGTATTTAAGGGGGGCGCCCTAGGCTAGGGCCTCCCCAGTTTGTCTTTTGTGTAGGGGGGGATTTTTTGTAACTTTTTTAGCCGTTTTAGGTTCGAAAATTTGAATTTCAAAATGTTTATTTTGAATAAAACATTTCTTTTAATTGTAGAAAATCTTTTGTAATGTTTATAAAAATGTTTACAACATTTTATAAAAGTTTGAGGTTGAATAAAAATTTCCGTTGATCATAAAATGCATTAAGCATTTATTTATTCATACCTTTAAGTGATATAATTATCGAAATAAAAATTTACTACTAATTATTTGTTTACGTTTAATTTTACATTGAACGTTTTTATATTTTGTGATTATCAAAACGTAAAGATGTGAAAAATATTAATAATGTTTTTAGGCATTATATTTTATCAACACATTAGTTTAGGCGTGTAACAGGTAGTTAAGTAAACAAATAAGCACAAAAACAGACTAAAACAAAAGATGACATTACAAAAACAAGTAAACATGTAAAATCCGAGTTCTTTTGCGAGTCTTCCTCAATTGAAGAACCATAAGACCCTCATTAGATTTTCAGCTCAGTACCTAGATCGCCCCATTCATCACATAAAGCGATTGAGTAGTCTTACGGCCGGAAAAAGAAACAAAATCAAACTAAATAATTACAAGACTATCTACCTACTTGCCAATATTAAAAAGATTTAATTTGCCTTATTTAAAATAAAGATCTTTTAAATAAATAGTGTGATCCAATTCCTTTAAGATTTCAATTAAAAAGGAAACATATCTTTTAAATTAACAAGGTAATTATACTTTCCTTTTTAACCTATATTAACTTTTAATATTTTTTCAAGATCTAGATCTGTATATTTATTATTTATAGCAAGAAATTATGCTATCTTTGTCAGGAATTTCAAGAAAACAATAAAATAGTAATAAAGCGAAACAATCTAGCGAAAGAATTAAATTTAGGCGTGTAAACTAGGCGTAAAAATTAATTCTTAGTGTGTAAACCATAACGCCAAAACGAGTTGGCTCGTGATGCCACTGTTGGGATTTTACAACTAGTAAACCATTTACTACGAGTACGCAGTGGATGGATCTAGTTTTAGCATATAGATTAACACATATAAAGTAGTGATTACTTACCTCTTGATCTTGATCTTGAAACTAGTGATTAAATTATCACCTCTACGGTTGCTCACACAATACGTCAACCAAGTATGACTTGATGCTAGTCAAATCTTCACGATCTTACACCTTGTGTACTTCCTTGTAGCTAGTACCAAAACCAAACATCTCTTGTAGCTTGAACCGAAATTCCCTAAACCCTAATTAGGGTTTCTTCAATTTTGGATGAACCAAAAATCACCAAAACCACACCTTAGATTTGGTCCTTGAATTCATTGTGCTAGGAGATCAAACCGAAACCCTAGATGAGGGTTTATATGTTGTCGAATACTAGGAGAACAAGTAAACCGATTAACCCTTGTTTGGGTTCAATCAATTTTGGTTGTAGGGAAAAGAGGAGAACCGAAATCCCTTTTAGGGATTCGGTCAATCGATTTTAGGGAGAGAGAGGAAGCACTAATTTTGATGTGTTTTAGGGTTGTGATGGAATGAATAATGAGGTCTAGGGTGGGGTTTATATAGGCTCGCAACCCTAAAGCTTTTGGAACAAGAAAGGTATCTTTTCCATATTTATCACAAATCTTCTCCTTCTCTTATTTTATAAATTTGGCACAAATCCACCCTTCTAGAAGCCTAGGGGCCGGCCACCATAGTGTCCCCCTTAGGGTTCGGGTTTTGTCTAATTTAGTCCCTTGGTTACTAACTTAAATATTCGTTAAGTTAGTTATTACAAGTAATGGCAACTAACGACTATTTAAATATATTTTGTGAAGCATTAACATACTCTTCGTGTCTTAACGTGTGTGCCCCCAATAGGCTCACGTACTTCTAATTGCATAACGCGCGTATCCAACTACCACATTCCAACAATTCTTACCTTATTTGATTGTTTAATTATAAAGTGTCATGCCACGTTTTTTGAATTTAGATTTGGATGAAGTATTTACTAACCTTTAAAATAATAATATTGTAAGATAAAATGACTCGCTGGGTCATAACGATTAAACGAATTACCAAGGACAAAAAATATGGGCATAAACATACATGCCCTTATATTTAACAGTCAACATATGTCAAACTGACACCGTTAGTAAATTTGGACCAAAACCGGTACGAGTCGTCACACTTTCTAGTGGATTTGGAACTTTTTAAACAATTGAAGTGAAAGCGAAATACCCGATAAATCACATGGACAAAAAACGTAGTTAAATTTAAAAAAATCACAAAATAATAACTAAGTTTGAGAAGTGTTATATTTATTTCACACTATCATAAAAATTTTGCTAGAATATAACACCATTAAAAATTTAAGTGGTTTTTTATAATAAAAGGTTAAATTAGACATAGAAAATTGAAGAGATGTCAAAATTTATTTCTTATTTAATGATTTTCACCCTATTTTTAATGATGTTTGTTGTATATCCAGGATATAAACACTGGTCGAAACGAGCCCTCTCGGTTTCTTTAAGTTTTACAAAGCTTAAGCTTGTTCCGAGCCTTATTCTTTAAGCTCGAGCTCGGATCGTGGTATGTCATACAAGCTCAGGCACGGTTCATTTGTACGACTTGGTAATAAAAAATTAAAGATTGGCTCGAGCTCGGCTCGCAATATGTCTATTTGACCTCGTCAATAAGCTTGTTATTGAGCTCGTTAATAAGCTCACATATAATACAAATGACTAACGTTTTACATATGTTTAATACTTAAAATACCATATTGTCGTTTAGGCTCGTTTAGCATCGCGAGCCGAATTAAGCTTTGTATGCAAAGGTGAGGCTCGAGCTCGATTAATAAATGACTTGCAACTTAGGCTCAGCTGTTTCGACCTTTTCACCGATTCGATTGCTAGTTTTTAACGAGCGGCTATGCTCATTTCCACCTCTAGATATAAAAAGCACGCGCGTTACAGCGAGTATTTTTTTAGCTAAACTCTTGTAACCATAATAATTTAGAACTTTTTAAGTTTACTTAGTTTTATTTTTGTGACTAGAAACAACTTGTATTATTTTACCTGGAAGTATATAATTAGAGTTGCTTTAGATTCTCTTACGTAAAAAAAACAAGGGGAAATGTGAATTTCATCCGTGCATGATACGTCTAAGATCACATCAAATGAGAAAGATTCGTGACTTGGTTCATAATGTGCATTATATTAAATACTCCTTTAAAACCAATAGGTAATAACCATTGCATTTAAAATGCTAGATATAGAGTTGTAGTATAACTATATTATGAGATTTGAATTCAAAATTACTTGGTACAAGACATCATGAGAGTCGATAGTTTGACACAAGTTGGGAGTAGTAGTATATTGCTAAATGAACATGTTGCTGACGATCGAAATATCACATATGCATTCATTTAGAGAACAAAGTACCAGGAGTTGGTGAGCTTGGGTGGTACCACAACGCCACAATCATAGGGCCAGAGCGATACCGGTGCAGGGCTTGTTGGCTCTCGCGTCGTACTTACAAGCTCACGCTGTGGGTTACTACCTTTTTTTATTTGTGATTTTGTGTGTTATGTATGGGTCTGGGTCAGAAGGTATTTTGTGTGGTGTAATTGTTTCTTGTTTTCAAAAAAAAAATGCTAAGATGGCATCATCCGACGACACGAGTGGCTAACTCATCCTCTTATCATGTTGCATCAAATCTATGAATAAAATTTAAAAAGGTGACGAGATTTACTTTAGACCAAATAAATTAGTTCCTTTTTCGATACATTGTATTTTTCTGGTTGACTAGTAATCGCATATAGTTACTCAAATTTATTAACCGGTCATAAGCTATAACAACTTCAATGACAATTCTCACACTGATGGCGTGAAAAGAAGGGTAGTTGGTTTGGTTGTGAGATGAATTAAATGATGGTCTAGGTTATACAACATAGAAATGAATAAAGTGGATCTTCATTTTCAAACACCCAAATACACTAAATGAATAAGGTCCTCTTTTTTCAAACAATAACCTTACCCATGCATGTAACCACTAACGGGCTTTCTTCCTATAAAAGAGTCATGTTGATACAAAAGTTAGGTCGGGTCTTGTTTAGTCCGAATAGGCAACTATGCGGGTATGTAGCACCCTGTTTTTATATCAAGTGAACTTGTTTAAAGAACCCTGCACAAGGAATGAAACATCGTTAACCTTATCGTAGGAGCGGATCTCACGATTAGACTCCGGCGTGAGAGTAAGTATATAACTTTGGGAAGTAATTAAATGTAACTAGGGCTTTTTTCTTAAGAGACCTGTATTGATCACAATTGCGTTCCTTTTATAGGCTAAATAACCCTTAGGGTTTCCATATCTTTCAGCCCAAGACACGGCCGATATAGTATGGATTCACAATTATCCTAACCTATTTAAATAAGTAGAGCATATCTCTTATTTAATTAGGTTATCCCTTCCTAAAGATAGCTCGTGAAGATACCGCGGCCACGGACCACGTGCTGGCAGCCGCGACCCATAGGTCCAAGTGGCCGTGACAGCTACGTGTGGGCCGAAGGTCCATCGTTAACTAACAATCCCGTAATAGTATGAATGGGCCGGGCCGGTCCATACGATACGTCATCATGTCCTCCCAGTCTAGGAGACGTGGCCGCAGTCGCGACCGCGGTCACGGTTGCTAGACTACCAAAGACGTTGTCCTAAAAACACGTACACTCCTGAACCGTTTGTTGAGCCCCGCAACACAAGAAGAGGACCCATTTAGCAAGAAACGGCACAAACGGCTGAATGATAGGACGCGTGGGCCCAGAACCATTTCACCTTCCTCTTAATCTTAACCATCCAAAAAGATAGTGGAGGATACGTGTCAACCATCCAATGAGGCACAACTGTCGAGGACACAATATAAATAGGGCAAGCGATCACTGTGTATGTTTCCACGTCTTTCAAATCAAACCGCCATTTTTACACATATAGTTGCACAAGTTACTTATACCCACGGAAACCTGACATCATAGGTTAGTACACCACGCCCTTTGTGAACCTTAATTAAAAATGGGTAGGGATACAATACAACTTGAGGACGTTGTATCAACTATCTCCAAAGAGTATCTTCTAGAGTTCACCTCAGAGTATGGTATACCAGAGAGCTTGCATCCTGAGTTGCCTGGCCTAGAGGAACCCATCGTGGAGTTTCCAGAGGGCAAAGTCGGTGTTTACACCAAGTTTTTCGACTTTGCAAACTATCATATCCCCATTTCACAATTCCTCTTCGACATCCTTGGTCATTACCAAATTCATCTTTCATAACTGTCAGTGATAGGCGCAGCCAAAGTGAGTCACTTTGAAATCAACTACCGCATCCTGAACATAATCCCCACACTGAATTTATTCTGTGTTTTCTACGTTCCTTCCTACAACTCGGGATGGATGTACTTTAGCAAACGACTAGGGAAGAACACCCCATAATGTTATACAAAGTCCCTTGAATCCCTAAAGAATATTCCCCACCGTCGTGGAATGGCGCACAAACACCCCAAAGGATAAGATGCCATCAGCAGACTCCTATTCTGCGATGGACGTAACAACATTGAACACACACCGTACCCCTATCCAAAAACAACCAGAAGCCCTATTATGCCTAGTATGGCTGAGTCGGAGCTACTTACTGGGGGACGACATGTACCCTACATTCCTCTATGACGACGATCAGGGTGGGTGTTTATAAACTATCTTTACCTCTCACATATTCATGAAGATATACTAACAATTGCTGTGTGAATGCAGATATGGACTTGTTTAACTTGATCAGTGACCCGAATCCCACCAAGGTAAAGACCGGGACTCGACCTCGTGCCGTCCATGAGGTGCTGCTACTGACTACCACTGCAAGCCGTGTTATAGATATGGAGGACACGGTCGTGGTGTCAGGATCCTCATGGACACCTCCCACCCTAAAGAAATCAATGCTGGACTTTGCCAACAAAGACCCACCCCAAATAATTACTGAGAGGGGCAGGATGAAAGATCAAGTCCAGGACGGATTGTCACCTGAAATCCCACCTGTAGAAAATGAAACGACCACTGAGGACGTTCTAGAACCAGGTCTGGAGAAGGAAGTGGCCGCCATGGGCTACTTGTGAACAAAAGGCTCCGCAAAAGGGGTAATGATGAGGCGGAAGCAAATGCGCTGCCCAAGGTATGGAGGAAGGATCATGCTGCCTTATGTCCTGCACATAGTACCCTCGAAAGGAAATCCTTAGCTTCAATGGGGTTAGATGCGGGCTCCATCATCTCCACGCCTGCTACACAGGACGCTCCTACTACTGCAAAGAACGTGAGCAATCTAGATCCGCTGTCTTATTCGAAACCGTAACCGTACCCCGAGCGAGACATTTCCTAGTAAGTGATCTGGTCCTAACGTTTTCTTTGTTTTATGTTAATATTTTGTTGTTGTTTTTTCCAAAGGTGTAGTCATACTACCAAATCACATGTGCCTCATAATGTGAATGCAAATCTTCTAGGGAAACGGCTACCGAGATCCCTACCAGAAATGTTGCTACCACGGATGTACGGGACCTGTTCTCCGCGGAGAGTCTGAAGTTAGGGAAATCGACCTCCTTCCCATCCTTAGACGGGTCTCCAGGAGGTATCTATTAGCTAGGGTGGGGCGTGACCAACAACTGCCGCCTGGACACCCCGGACGCGTGCCAAGACATGATAGATCACATAGTACCGCCGGGGTACTTCTTTGAATTGCGCCACTTGCCTAATACTGACTTTCTGAGCCAGTATAACATAAACCTAGCGCGGCAGGTGGCTATGGGTTCCCAACTGATGCTAAGATTCAAAGAAGAGGTCAGATTACTAAAGAAAGCCATAGCTAAGATAGCTAAACGGGATCAGAGGATCCAAGCGAGGGAGGAAGAGATAAAAAAGCTGGATCAAGAAATTAAATCCTTTAGGAATGTGGAAGCAAAAGTGCACGACCTCCATAATCAGACAAAGAACTTAGAGACCCGGCTTGAAGGCGAGGTAGACATAAAGAAGGTCGCAGAGGCTAAGAATGCGGGACTAGCTAAGGAATTGGAAAGCCTTCGTATCCAGTTCTCGAACCTCCAAGTTAATAACAATCAGCTGTCCTAATAGGTATCTAACCTTCAAGCACATGTCACAAGCGAGGAAAAAATAAAAGCCGCCTTTGAAAAATTCCAAAAATATGTAGACAACAGGGTTGAACAACATTGTACGGAGATGGATGCACGTATGGATAAGTTAAGTGTGGACTTTGACGAGGAGTTATATCCGCACATGTTGACAGCGATTGCGGGTCGTCGCTGGGTCATTGGGCATGGCCTGCATCTGGCCGTTATGAAGTGTGCCGAGTCCGTAGAGCTAAGGCAGGCATTTGCTGACGTTGTGTCCGCAGGACTTATTAAAGGTATGAGCGAAGGTCTGAAACACGATATAGAGCATGGGAAGGCCGGCCGAGACTTAGCGGCTGTTGAAGCATAAGACCCTGAGGCCGATAGCAAGTATGTCAAGGCCCTCCAAGACCTGAAGGATCTGAAGTACCCATTGGTAGATAAACTAGAGAGATTAAAGGATGCCCCTATGGAGTTAATCATGGCATCTTTACACTTAGAGAGTGATTTTAGGGAAGATGCCCCTAGTGGATCCGTGACCTTCGCCCTAGCTCCTCCCAACTAAAGATCCTCATATACCACGAGGTATGCGATCCTAAAGATCCTTGGGCATTCAAAGAAGAGATGTTGTTGGAGGATGCCATTGCGGCCAACATAAGCTGGGCTAAAAAAATAAGTGCAAGGTGGTTTGTTGCACCCATGAGATTGGTTCCGCTTATCACGCCAGATCTGACGGCATCCCCGTATCCGTGCCTACCATCACTCCTCGGGGGCTGGCGATTCTGTTGGCGGATACCGCCACACAGACCGAGGTGGCTGACAAAGAAGATGAACTACATCCAAGACTACAACGATCCATCTCTTTGCCACCTTTTTATAATTTGGAATGGGAATAGTGTAGCCTATTATACTTAGATAATATTTTGATGTAATGTACCCACGGATGTGTGTAGGTAACCATATTGTACATTAGTTCCCTGTTTATTAGTAATGTTGCTTGTGTTGCACGTGTAGTGACTTATATGCTCCGTGGGAGTCTTTGCCTATGTAGCTAACGTCTTAGGTACACAAGAAGCAATGATACATAATCCATGGCCGATGGGGTTGCAACCCTCTTACACGGAAAGTAATTATTTGGGTGCTTAAACTGTAGATATCCAAAGATGTCCATCATATTGTGTATGCACTTATGGAATGACAAGTAAATTATACTAAAGAAAAGAAAGATTTACTTAGAAAAATTTTCATATAAAGAGGCAGCAGGGTTAGCTAGACCCTGCGGAGTTTTATTCATAACAAAAAAACAAAAGGTGGAATAAAAATACATGGATTACTTTATTAAAGGCCCTAATCATAATGCAAACTTATCCATGCCATAGCTCAAAGATAACATTTTTTTAGATTGGCGATGTTCCACGTCCGCGAAAGGACCGTTCCGTCCATAGACCTTAGCATGTATGCTCCGTCTCTGAGTGCTTGCATGACCTCATAAGGTCCTTCCCACTTTGGGCCAAGCTTCCCCCCATGCACAGCATGACTTGCATCATTACTATGATAAACAAAGTCTCCAGGTCTAAAAGTAACACCTCGGACCTTGGCATTGTAGTACTTTATCATTTTCAATTTGGCCTTGGCTTTACGAATTGATGTGCGTTCATGCCTTTCTTCTAGTAAATCCAAATTTAGTCGTAGCTCTTCATCATTGTGCATGGCGTCTACTACCGTGGTGCGGTATGTTGGCATTCTGATTTCCGCAGGTATGACGACTTCTGTTCCATAGGTCAAGGAGAAAAGGGTATCACTGTGGCTTGACATAATCATCGTACGATGGGCCCAAAGGACATGGGGGAGTTCTTCTATCCAATTCTTGTTTCTCTCGCCCAGGCGGGCCTTGATTCCTTCACCCAGGCTCCTAATTGCTCTCTCCATGAGTCTATTAGACTGCGGTTATTTTACTGAGGCAAAGCGTTGTGTGATATTCAACTTTTCACACCAATCCTTGAACGGGTTGTCGCTAAACTGTTTACCATTGTCCGAGACTATTTCTCCCGAAAGGCTGAAGCGGCACACTATGTTGTCTTACAAGAACTTCTTCACATGACTGTCGATGATTTTCGCAACGGCTTTTGCCTCTATCTACTTCATAAAATAGTCCATAGAAACTATCAAAAACTTGACCTTTCTTGGTCCCTCCGGGAAAGGACCAGCTATGTTGATTCCCCACTTGTAGAATGGTAATGGAGCCGTGATGGGAGTTAGCGGCTGTTGGAGGTTTCTTGGCACAAGACGATGTATTTGATAATCGTTACATTTGCGTATCATATCCCATGCATCTTGAAGCATGGTTGGCCAATAATATCCTAACCGCATAGCTTTGGCCACCACGGACTGTGGTCCTGCGTACATGCTACCTCATGAATTTCTCGGATCACGTAATCCACTTAGAGTGGTCCAACACACCTTAGCCATGGCTTTAGAAACGACCACCTATAAAGAACCCCTTCCAACAATTCGTACTATCTAGCCTTGAGACGGAGTTTGCTTGCTTCCTTTCTATCGTCTGGAAGGGTCCCATCTTTCAAATATTCCATTATCGGTTTCATCCATGTTGGCCATCTTTTTCTACCACTGTCGCCCATTCCTTCTCTTGTATGGATTTTTCTTTAAGTACTTCGACCAAGACATGTTTTGATAAGCGCGCAAACCTGGTTGACGCAATCTTGCTTAGGGCATCCGCTTTCTTGTTTTTACTTCTTGGGACTTGGCTTATGGAAAAGTTAGCAAAGTCGCTGACTAGGCTTTTGGCCTTCTCATGGTATTTGATCATATTTTCTTCTTTGGAGAAGTATGTCCCTAGGACTTGGTTCGCCACCAGCTTAGAATCTACACTCACATGCACATTGCGTACTCCTATCTGCGCTGCGATCCATAGGCCAGCTATTAGTGCCTCATACTCTGACTCGTTGTTAGAAATGGTGAACTGAAACCTTAGCACGTATGTAAACTTCGTTCCCTAAGGGATTGTCAGTATTAGGCCATCACTTGATCCATCTACACATGATGATCCATTCGTGAACAGTGTCTACGGATCTTACGGGGTTTCAACCACAGACGTATTTGGTAGAGCTTCATCCGGCTTCTCTACAAGGAAATCTGCTAGGATCTGTCCTTTTACAGATGTCCTCGGCCGGTACGTGATATTGTGTTCTCCTAGCATGACGCTCTATTTTTGTAACCACCCTGATACATCAGGGCATGATATTAGTTGTTTAATGGGTTGGTTAGTGATAACTGCATACTTCGACCAAGACCTATTTTGATAAGTGCGCAAAGTTGGTTGACACAATCTTGATCAGGGCATCCGCTTTTTTGTTTTTACTTCTTGGGACTTGGCTTATGGAAAAGTTAGCGAAGCCGCTGACCAGGCTTTTGGCCTTCTCAAGGTATTCGATCATATTTTCTTCTTTGCCGCTACCAGCTTAGAGTCTACACTCACGTACACATTGCGCACTCCCATCTGCGTTGCGATTTGTAGGCCAGCTATTAGTGCCTCATACTATGCCTCGTTGTTATAAGCGGTGAACTGAAACCTTAGCGCATAGGTAAACTCCGTTCCCTCCGGGCTTGTCAGTATTAGGCCAGCACCTGATGATCCATCCGTGAACAGTATCCACGGCTCTTGCGGGGTTTCAACCACTGACGTATTTGGTGGAGCTTCGTCCGACTTCTCTACAAGGAAATCCGCTAGGATCTGTCCTTTTACAGATGTCCTCGGCCGGTACATGATATTGTGTTCTCCCAACATGACGCTCTATTTTTGTAATCGCCCTTCTACATCAGGGCATGATATTAGTTGTTTAATGGGTTGGTTAGTGATAACTGCAATAGGGTGCACTTGGAAGTATCTTCGTAACCTCTTGGCGGCGAAAACTAGTGCTAGGACTAGCTTTTCCATTGGGGTATAGTTTAGCTCAGGGCCCTGCAGTGCGCGGCTTACGAAATAGACTAGCGTCTGAATCATGTTTCATTCAGTCATCAGGACCGCACTAATAGCTTTGTGGGAGGCACACATGTATACAATCAATTCCTCCTTTGGTTTGGTTGCTACCGGCATGGGTAGTTCTGATAAGTGTTGCTTCAGTTGCTTAAAGGCTTGTTCCGCTTCTGGTGTCCAATGGAAGTCACTCTTCTTGATGTACTTCTTCAAAGTTTTGAATAGTGGCAAGGACTTTTTTGTTGACTTGGAGAGGAATCTGTTCAGACTAGTCAACTTACCATTGAGGCTTTGGACCTCTTTGGACCTTCTATTTTGTCTGGGCATGGTTTTATCCCTTCTAGGCTAATCATGTACCGCAAGAACATTCCTTCTACTGCCCCGAACGTACACTTTTGGGGATTGAGCTTCATATTGATTTTCCGTATTGTACGAAGCGTTTCATCAATATCTCTTAGCATCTTTGTTTTTGTGTGACTCTTAATAACCAAGTCATCAACGTACACTTCTATGTTCTGACCAACTTGGCTATCAAAAGCTTTGTCCACCAGCCGCTGGTATATGGCGCCAGCATTCTTGAGTCCGAATGGCATTTTGGTATAGCAATATACTCTATGGCTAGTGTGAAAAGCCGTTTTCTCTTCATCCAATTCTGCCATCTGTATTTGGTGATAGCCTTTGTAAGCGTCCAGGAAACACTTAAAGGGGTAGCCGCAGAGAGATTCAACTTTTTAGTCAATTTCTGGAAGGGGTAATATAACAACCCACAATTTTCATCAATATAAATATCCATCTGTTAAATTATATGCAATGTACTATCCATCTATTTATACATACCACCTTTGTACAGGGAATTTTTTTGCTTTATTCCAATATGTAATATGGTTTTCATAACTAAAATTAACAAGCTCACACAACCTACCTATGCCATCTATATCTATGTTTATATCATGTAAACATCCTAATATGTCAAGTCTATGCCCTAATATCATTTTTACCAAAAACGTTATCCATTTAACAACGTTATATCAAAACAGGCTTTAAACGTTAAACGTTTATATCAAAACCCTAATTATATGTAATATATACATATAAAGTGAATGTACAAGTATTCAAAGCATGTGTACAAGTATCAATACATAACATTTGAATAACTTTTCCCTCTAAAAACAATGTACAAGTCATTTAAGCATAATGTACAAGTTCATTAAGCATGACCTTCAAAATAGCCGTTTTACCACCGTTTTCATTCTAGATTTCGTACCACCACTTTTGTACAAGCTACTACACTCAATGTACAACTTCTAAACCCTAAACCTAAACCCTAAATCATCCTAAACCCTAATCTAAAACCCTAAAACCCTAAAACAAAACCCTAAACCCTAATTTCACTTTAACCTTAAAACTAAACCCTAAAACCTAAAACTAAGCCCTAAACCCTAATCCTAAACACTAAACCATAATCCTAACACTAATCCTAAACCTTAATCTATCCTAAACCCTAGCCCTAACTCGAAATTAAACCCTAAAAACCCTAAACGAACCCTAATCCAACCCGTGACCCATTTTACTCCATTTTGACCCATTTTTAAACCAAGCACCCATCCTAGCACCTCCCTTCCCTCACCATCACCAAGCACCTCAAATCGAGCAAACCCACATGACCTAATGCTACTACTCCTATAAGAGCTTCGAGCACCTCCCTTTCAACTCTTGGCCATCAAGAAGCTACATCATCTCTTTGTTGTTCATTTCTAGCCGAACCACACAAACACCCCTAAAAACCTTCCAACACTTCATAGCTACTAACCTAGACCTCAATACTCATCCCTAGCCCTCATTAGTCACCTATCTACAGATCCTAACCTTAATCTCCAAGTTTTCTTGGCCACCAACGGTAATTCTACCCTATAAATACACGAACCAACACATACATTCAAATCATCCCACACAACTCCTCTCTTACCCTCAAATGGAATTCTAACACTTCCATAGCAGCCATATAAGATCAAAAGAAGTCCCTAAGCTCAGAATAGAAGCCAAGAAGCAAGAAAAACGAAGTCTTGAAGCCATTTCTAGGCGTACGAACCTGAAAACCCTATTTTAGCTCAAGGAAGCCTAAGATCTTGTTCTATAAGCTTATAATATGTATTGAAATGTTCATAATACTCTTAAGATCATTTATGAACTCTTGTTTGAAGCTTTGAATCCACAAACTCATATGTTTTTAATAAAAACCCTAAAAACGACCCGTTTTGATTTTCTAGTTAACGGATTCTTTTTCTAAACTTTTGTTACGTTAAAACTTCTTATTTTAGCTTATACAAACAAGCTATAACCTGCAAATATCATTTTTATCACTTAAAACTATAATGTATCACGTTACTAGGGCGCTTCATGTGAGGGGTTTCATTTGGGTATACATTTTAACGAGTTTGCTGGATTTACGATTTAAAGTGTCCTGGCTCCTCAAACGTTTACTACATGACCTTTATATTATGATGGCCCGAACAGTCATACGATATTTCCATAATAAATTTAATTAAAGATGATATTTCATTATGACATAAAGCATATTCAATCAAACTAAGACTTGACATATTACCCAGGTTGTGTGACAGAGCCGTTACTTTCATTTCATATACTTTTGCCATCAATCAGATTTCCCTGTACTGTTAAGGTGAAGTTCATAACCTCGCCTTTACTTATTTACATGTTTTATAAACCCGCGAGGGGATACATGCTTGATTTATACTAATTAAACATAAGTGATTTTTATATATGATATGGTTCCATCACTGTGAATAGTCCCATCTTTATATGTTTTTCTGAATCCGTGATGGATTCGTGCTATAAACTATGAATACAAGTGTTTTTCCAACTATATGATATCCTGATATATTATTGCCTAAGTTACCACCATTTTCCTATAAGACATCCCAGTATCTGTTTGGGTAGTAGCTCCCAGTATCTCTTTGGGTAGTAGCTCCTAGTATCTCTTTGGGTAATAGCTCCTAGTATGTCTCAGGTAGAAGCTCCCGGTTCTATTGAGTTTAAATATGTGATTCATGAGCTTAGGGCAATAATACTGTTTTCCATGATAATTGTACATGCATGCAATTATCATAAACTATGGGCGTATAACAATGTAACCCACTATTTAACTTTCATTCAAAACTACAACCTATGAACCTTACTCAACCTTTATGTTGACTTTTTAGCATGTTTATCTCAGTTAATGAGCCAAACTTATTGGCAACGAAGTGGCAAGCTTGAAGATGGCTTAAGATGTTATCATTCAAACTTTATGTTTCTAGATTTTGGGACCTTCTTTTGTAAAACTCTGATGAATAAATGAATGATAACTAAATTTTCCAAAAACGTCTCTTTTCAGTTCGTTTTCTATGATTATGACTGTTGTACTATGAAGTAATACCCCAGATTAGCTTCCGCTGCTATATTTGTCAAAATGGGGGTGTTACAGATTGGTATCAAGAGCCACGGTTATAGAGAACAAGGTTAAAACCTTAACTATAACTACTTTTCTTTTTCCATCCAAGAAAGTCCTCCGTGCCGCTACATCTCCGTTAGTATGTAATGATAATATAACTATTATACTATTATATAAATAACTTATGTTATTTACCACTGGGTTGTTAACAGAGTGATGCCTTCTCCTAACCATCCTACTTCCAATATTGAGGATTCCTTTTCCTCAAACTTTCTGAACTATCTCTCGGCTTCCCCGGACTATTTCCCAGCTTTACCGGGAAATACTTATTCTAGCTCTTCAAATAACTCATTTGGTTTAGTTCCAATTGCTTCACAAACTCTTTCACTTTTTTCATGATAACCCCTATATGAAGGTCATGCAAGCATATGATGCCATTAGTCTACCACAACCCCTATATGAAGGTCATGCAAGCATATGATGCCATTAGTCCACCACAAGTTACTATTCCACTCCTAACTATTTTACCTCCATCTCCAGTGTTATCACTATCACTAATATTTGGTTCTCGAGATTTCATTCATCTCGAAGAGATTCCACCACCTAAAGATACTGAGACTCCTGTTGAATCACCCATTCCAATATCTCCATCTTCTTCAGTAGGATCTCCATCACCAGTTAGGTCAACCATACCACCACTAGATTATCAATTTGATGAATTTATCTTCGCAGAGTTAGATAACACATTATGGATCATACCACGACCACTGGGAAGTGAACCAGTCCCCGAGGGAATCTAAAGAGTCCGATGCTTGTTTGAATGTTCATTCCTGGAAATCTTAAATTCCAAAATTTTCTGTTATATCCTACAATGTAATACCAAAGGATGTGTATTACTTTGTTAGAACTTGTATCAAAAATAAGAATCCATACAATATGTCAAATGATTTCAATACCACTATGTATGAAAAATTTGACAATGACTTGTGATATCAATCATTCTTATTTTCGTGGTTGTGTTATGTTGATGATGCCTACCAAAAGGACGTCAACATACTGAAGCACCGGCATGACTCAGGCTATTGTTGCATTTAAGGAAAATAGTTGCTGACAGTATCACCGCGGCTCTGGAGCTTAAGCTTTGTGCAACAATGGCAGGTACTGTATTCCAACAGGGTACACGGACTACTGGAACTCTGTAGCAAAAACGGGAGAAAACTTTACAATAGAGTTCATAAGCTGTCAACCTTTCTACTTTAATGGTACGAAAGGAGCAGTTGGCCTCATTTGCTGGTTTGAATAAACCGAATCAGTATTCGCTCGTAGCAAATGTTCTGAAAAAAATAAAGTAACATTTGCTACCGGTACCCTGACTGATGACGCCTTATCCTCGTGGATTGCATACGCCCAACCCATTGGAATAAATCAAGCCAATAGGATCACTTGGATTGAGTTGAAAAGGCTCTTAACAAACAAGTATTGTCCTCGAACTAAAGTAAGAAAGATGGAAGATGAACTTTACAATCTGACTGTAAAGGGAAATGATCTTAAACCTTACGTTAGAAGATTCCAAGAATTAGCAGTCTTATGCCCGAACATGGTACCAAACACCAAGAAACTCTTGGAAGCCTTCATCGGAGGGTTACCTAGAAGTATTGAAGAAAATGTTACCGCCTTAAAGCCTCAAACTTTAGATGAAGCCATTAATATAGCCCAAAGGCTAATGGATCAGGTAACAAAACACACTCCAGTGAAAGGAACCAATGATCACAAACGAAAGTTTGATGATGAAAGAAACACCACCAACAACAACAACTACCCCAATGATCACAATAACAATAACCACTCCAACAATCACAACAACAACAACTACCAAGATAACCGCAACATTAACAACCATAACAATGATTACCACCAGCAGCAAAATAGAAGGCAAGAAACTATCAAAACTTATGCTGCTACCCCAACTGAGAACAAAAGGTATACTGAAAACAAAAGGTACCATGCAAACCTTCCTTTATGTACAAGATGCACCCTGCATCACACAGGAGTTTGCACTGTCAAGTGTCAGACTTGCAACAAAATGGGTCATCTGACCAGAAACTGCAGAAACAAAGGACCCTCGGGCTACTAGATTAGATTCTAGTTATAGCTTTTGTTAGAACCTAACCACGGATGTGTGGTATAAATAACTTGTCAAATTTTGACTATGTAAAGTATGAAGGCAAGTTGTTCATGATATAATACAATTATAATCCCGTTATACCTCACTATTTCATAATACCATTATCCAGGGTTGCACTCTGATTTTGTTAAACCTTTCGAAATTGATCTTATACTAATTAAACTCGGTAGTTTTGACGTCATCATTAGCATGCTAAAGAAGGTCATCCACATCCCAATCGATGGTAAAACTTTGATTATCCGAGGCGATTGAAGTAAAACCCGACTAAATCTCATATCCTATATAAAAACCGAAAGGTATATATCCAGGATATCCGTCTTTTCTTTCAGAATGTGTATCGATTACCGGGAGTTGAATAAACTTACTATAAAATAATCGTTACCCATTACCCAGGATCGATAACTTATTCGACCAACTTCAAGGTTCGAGTGTCTACTCGAAAATCGACTTAAGATCACGTTATCATCAACTGAGAGTAAGGAATGACGATATTCCCAAGACTGCTTTCAGAACAAGATACAGACACTATGAATTTCAAGTAATGCCATCTGGTTTAACTAACGTGCCTGCTGTATTCATGGATCTCATGAATTGTGTGTGTAAACCATACTTGGACAAATTCGTAATAGTGTTCATTACGATTATTACGCATCACATATAAAAGGGTCAAATGCCAATAAACTACATTTTTGTGTTGCTTATCAAGGCTGTGAAACTCGCGAGTAAACTGGTAGGATCGTACGATCCTACATGGTTACCAGCAAAAACGTGTAGAATGGTCGTAGGATCGCATATGCGGTGGGATCCTAATTGGTATCATAGAATCGAACGTAAACTCGTAGGATCACGTGCCGATACAAGTTTACTAAGCTTTTGTTTTTTAGAATGGCTTGTTAGTTGCTAGTGGTTCATAGAGTTCTCAAACTTTGTTCCTTGATGAGATGTTGAGCCATAATATTTCTCACAATAAACTTATGTCATACCAATTGATAGACTCCAGAACACAAAATGTCAAACCTTTCTGTTTCAACATACTAAGTATTTTAGTAAAAAATCTGAAAAACTTAACTCTAACCAAAATATAAGAAAAACAAAACTCAATTCAATAACTTATTATTATTCAACAAGAAATTAATAAACAATTTCAAATTTTACAAATTAAATAATACAAAATTTAAAAGATCACCTTGACGAATTTAACATGTTTACTATTGTTTAATAAATTCGTAAACATGTCAAACTTTAACTCATTTTCTTTTGATTACTGTGAATTAATTCTCCTGCAGTTTTCGCGAATTTGGCCTCTATTCCCCGTTAATAGATTGATGTTACCCATTTTAATCATAGACTTCGCGAAGTCCTCAAAGAATTTTTCATAGTTCTCATTGTATTTCGAGACAAGCTCATCAGTTTCACCACCATTAAACAATGCTTGATCAGATCCCAAAACTCCTCTTCTGCTCACCAAATTGTTGAAGTATCTTGTGTCGAAGGAGCTTGGTGTAGGGTCAAGTGGCGCAAGGTTTGAGTCACCACCAGCTTGTGGACAATTTGTACGAAGTTGGCCTGCAAAGGCTGGATCAATGTTGGTATCATTGTAAATGTGATTCCTGAAGGTTCTACATTGAGCGAACCCTAGAGTGTGTGCACCCGAAAGCACAACTAAGTCTTCCTCGTCCAGCCCTTGGTCTTCAAAGCTTTTGATTAGTGCTGGTAAGTCCATGAAAGGTGATGGGATTGTAACGTTAGCTGTGGCTTGACTCGCAGTGGTTGAGTCTCGTCTTCCAAGTTTGACGTCCCATGTAGGCCCACCAAGCTACACATCATACATTATCCAAGTTAAAACCAATAACAAATGTGAGATTTTTTAATATGCTTAGTACTAAGCATACTTTATAACTGTATTGCTGTTATATCTTTTGGTCATCATTAACTAGTTTCAGTACTAACTTACCGCAACAACAGAATCACGAGCAACGACAGTTAAGAAAATCAGACACACAGTACACTACCGACGGCCACAAATTTGTCACTTCAGACTTATTTCTATCAATAACCTCAAATCCTCTAGCAGAATTCGCGTTAGCGGCTGCATTTTTCTCGGTGTCGATTGTAGACGTTTGATCCAAAAGAATGGAAGCATCACAACCTATATAAAACCAAAAAGAACGTATATACAACAATCTAGACCTCCCCTAGCCAAACATCCCCTCCCCATGCCCCTAAGGAATCTTGGTGACCAACTGAGCTAGCACAGTTGGTTTCAAGTTTACTAAGCTAATATCTATCTTATGTTTCTAGCTAGTTTTTAGCCTATTATTTTCTTAAGCCTAACAAATCAACAAAATAAAAATACTAACTGATCATTGACGGTCAATTTTCTATTTTCTAATCATACTAAACTTAAGTATCTACTTTCCCAAATCACAATTTCAAGATGAAAACTAGTGGTCTTCTTCTCATCTTCTCATAATCTAGGATCGTACGATCGTGATTCGATCCTACGATCCCGATCCTACAAAGACAAAAACGATCCCACGTGGGATCGTAAGTTTGACAGCCATGCTGCTTATAGTTCTCATCTCTTGTAAATAAACAAAAAAATTTCATACTCATCTCTTTGGTCTCCTCGTCCTTTCCGTCCAACCTACACCACCAATATCAATTCTATTTTGAATTTCTACTAGTTATTATTAGTCATAAACTACAAACAACCAGCCTCATTTCTATAAACATGGTACCCAATCAATGTTACGAGTAATCATCAAGTTTGGTTTGCTTGAGTCAAGAATGGTGCTATTAGTTGAGTTTTGAATTCACGTGAAACATCGTTCGCGTTAGTTGTTCGTGTTCGGTTCTTGTTCAGGTGTGAGGTTTTGTTTTCTTTGGCTAGAGTTGTGGATCTTGTTCGAGTAAAAAAGGGATTCTGGTTCAGTTGCTAGATCCGAGTTATTGTTCATGTTTGAGTCACATTCTCGTTCGTTGGAAATCACGGTTAGACAACTTCATTTGTTAAAGTTAAGTCACAACTTTCCCAATTGGTTTTTTTGATACCGGTTGGGACGTGGGCTTTGCTGCGTATTGGTTTGCATCGAGTCGTAGTGTTCGCGATCGAGGTGCGCGTTGTACTCATGTCGGTTCTTACCAGTTTTGTTTAAACTTTTTAGTAAAACCTTGCAGCCCATAAATATTAATCATATGTCTTTACTGTTAGAAAAATGAGGGTGTGTGTGATGATCTCTGGTATCTCTAGGTGTTATCGTGATGAGTTACTTTTCGTATAACAGTATTTGGACCCTATAAATGCCTGGGTTGCACGAAATCTTATATCGGGATATTACACTGAGAAGACAATTGGTGGTTTCTAGGATCTATGACAGCACAAATCAAGAACAATGAGGATTCGTAAGGTTATTTTTGTATTTTTTCTATCTCTCTTATGAAACCATATAGTTCTTGTGTTTATAACACAGAAATGCCTAGAACAGTATTGGTAGTTTAAGTTGATTAAAACTGAATTTTGCCAACTGTTGACATTGACTTTACGGCGTAAAACACAACTTGTTACTGGCTAAGTATACACTCATTTACTTGTTACAGCGTTTTATCAACATGATTACGGCGTAAACTATAAGCACTTAAAACTAATAAAACTTGTTACGACATAAACTAAAATTTAGGTTACGGCGTAAACATCCAAATGGCTTATGTCCTTTAAAACACTACAAGACGTTTATCGGGGGGTAAACTCTCTTATCCCGTCTTGGTATTTTCATGCTAGACTCAACGAGTGTGCTCTCAACACTCTTTCCGAATCGTATCAGGACGAACATGAAAATCATAGTCTCTATTAATATCATGACCTATATGGCCGTTGATGACACTTAAAATAATTAACAGATCCCCCTCATTTTAGTGTAATCTTGATTTACTATAACATTATATAAAGAGATATGCAATTGTATTAAAAAACAAACATAACGAAACAAAACAAATACATGTTGAGATTGAATTTTCATCTTAGTAAATAACACTTATCAATATATTCATAAGATATGGGTGGTGTAAGATTGAAACATCAATCCATTGTGAATTAAATGAAGATATTACACATTTGTTTCTAGAACTATCTCTAAAGTCGTTTTGCTTGACACTTTTACAAGCCTTGTGTCCCAATCCAACACTTTACAAGCCATGTGTCCTAATCCATTGATGAACATATAGAAAGCTAAGTCCAAGCTTCTTGAAGTGGCTAAACTTCATGTTCACATATGTGGTCCCTTTAGATCTTGCACTTGCATTGCAATTTTTCAAAAGAACCATTAAAAAGGTAAACTTCAACCTAACCATCACTTGCAGGTCTGAACACATACCTCGGGAAGATAAAACTTGTGTTCCAATCTCTAGCTATGAGCTTTCCACATTGAATTTAGCTTCTAACGTTGTATTAGAAGGGAACCGGGTATCTCATAGGTAGTAGATTTATTTGGACTTTAATCCCATCCCTTTAACTAACTTATTTACCAAGTCCCTAACTAGACCCTTCATCAAGTGGTCAGCTAAATTATTTTGTGTCCGAACAAACTCAATAGAAATCACACCATTCTTGCTTAATTCCCTTACCATACTATGTCTAACACCTAAGTGTCTAGACTTTCCATTGTATATCTGACTATATGCCCTAGCCATCGTAGGAGCACTATCACATCGAATAGATATTGGTGCTATTAGTTTTGGCAAAATTGGAATCTCATATATCAAGTTTCTTAGCCATTTGGCTTCCTTACCGGCAGCAGCCAATGATACAAACTCATATTCCATAGTAGAACTAGTGATGCATGTTTGCTTCTTAGAAGCCCATGAAATAGCACCTCCCCCAAGCAAGAACACCCATCCACTCGTAGAAGATGAATTTTCAATATTATTTATCCAGCTAGCATCTGAATAGCCTTCTAACACCAAAGGATATCCAACATATGATAAACCATAATCCTTAGTACCTATCAAGTACTTAAATACCCTTGTTATTGCTTTTCAATGATGTCTGCTAGGATTACTAGTACCTACTCAATCTACCAACAACATAAGCAATATCAGGTCTAGTACTTGTCATAGCATACATCAAGCAGCCAATAGCTCTTGAGTATTCAAGCTGATCTACAGGTTTCCCTGTATTCGGCTTAAGCTTTTCTACCAGATCCATGGGAGTATTCACCGGAGAACAATCTTCACGATTAAACTTCTTGAGTATTTTCTCAATGTAGTGAGATTGTGTAATGACAATCCCTTTGTTTTCACGTTTAATCTTTATACCAAGAATAACGTCCGCTTCTCCCATATCTTTCATGGAAAACCTTGATGACAAAAACTTCTTAGTTTCATCAACTTGATTTTGGTCAGTACCAAAAATCAACATATCATCAACATATAAACAAATGATAACACCTTTACCGGAGCTATCAAACTTGCTATATACACACTTGTCAGATTGGTTTAAGTGAAAACCACTTGACAACACTACCTCATCAAACTTTTGATGCCATTGTTTAGGTGCTTGTTTGAGCCCATACAATGACTTAACCAGCTTACACACCTTATGCTCATTACCCGACATAACAAATCCTTTCGGTTGCTTCATATACACTTCTTCATCCAAATCACCATTCAAGAATGTTGTTTTGACATCCATTTGATGGATCACTAGATTGTGAATAGCTGCTAAGGCTAACAACAATCTAATAGTAGTGATACGAGCAACTGGTGCATAGGTATCGAAGTAATCGATTCCTTCCTTTTGTCTAAAACCTTGGATTACCAATCGAGCTTTAAACTTGTCAATTGTACCATCGACTTTCATCTTCCTTTTGAAGATCCATTTGCAACCTAAAGGTTTGCAACCAGGGGGTAAGTCAGATAAGACCCAAGTATTATTTTCCATAATAGAACCAATCTCATCATCAATTGCTTCTTTCCAGAAAGCAGCATCCCGAGATTACATAGCTTCATTATAGGTTCTAGGATCCTCCCCTATGCTGAAGCAGTAAGAGTATTATGATCTAACTTAATCTCTTGATCCCTCAACTAAATATAGCTGAAAATCAGAACCATATGATTTAGCTTTTTAAACTCTTTTACCTTTTCGAGGCTCAGGAATCTCACTTGGTACATCATCAGTATGATCATCCATTTAAGATTCTTGCACATTTGGTATAATGTCCTTTGGTCTAGGTATTGAAGAGAAACGGTTCTCATCAAATATTGCATCTCTTGATTCTATAATTGAGTTTATAGAAACAAATCATCAGGTTCAATAACATAGAACCTATATGCCTTGGAATGCTCAGCATATCCAACAAAGATGCAATCAATACCCTTTTCACCTAAAGTTTTCCATTTCGGATCAGGAAGCCTAACAACGGCCCTACAACCCTAAACTCGCAAAAATGACAAGTTGGGTCATTTCTTATACCAAAGTTCATATGGAGTAGTCTTGTTCCTTTTATTAGGAACCCTATTCAATGTTTGTACCATAAAGAGCCTTAGGGTATATGATGCAAATAAGATTGGTCCATTTATGTCTTAAAGAGCCTAAGGGTATATGACATGAATGGTACCTTGCTTAAGTAACCTAATAAAAGCCAAATTTTGGTCGCCTCGATGTGGACTTAATTTGGACTTAATTTTGATGACATTTGATCTTTTGAAAAGGGCTAGGAACTAATTATTGCGTTTTTAACCGTTACGCTTTATTTTTGGAATTAATAAGTATCGAAATAAAGTCTTAAAGAGCCTTCGGGTATATGACTTAAATAAAATCTTGAGATACAAAATTAGGAATAAGGGAGGAGAAGTAATACACAATTAACCTTTATGAGTAGTGTTAGCATCATAACTTGTATTTTACAATGATCTTGTTTTTAAGCTTAGCTTGGAGAAGTGAAAGTCGGGGACGATAAATTTATCCATTTGGACACTTTTTGTGCTTTTTGTTCCGTGATCCTAAAAGTTATCAATGAATAATGAAAGCAATACATTATGTCACACTTGAATAAGTTGTAAGTAGGAAATTATGAAAATCATAAAAAATGAAAAAAATCTTTGAAAAATAGGAAAGCGGGGTGTTTTAAAACTTGTGATTTCTTAACTTTCCCCACAAAAGACTTTACTACTTTTTAAAGGATTAGTTTGGGGAGGTTTTGGAGTATTTGGTTTTAGAGCATATAACATAGCGTGAGGACACGACAATCACTTAGTTTGGGGAATTTTGATATGTGAGAAATCACATATCCTTTTTATACCTAAAATAACCCTAAAAAGATGAAAATGTGCATAATTATGCTTGTATATGTGTATTTTGTCTTTTGTGAATGTGTAGGTACGGATATTGCAAATATCACAAGAAAAGAGCCAAAACCGGACAAAAACGAACACGAGAACGGAAAGAGTACACAAGAGACGGGAATGTATCAATTATGGTCAACAAAGGTCAACAATGGTCAACCCACAAGATGACAAAACCTTGGAAATTACCCAAAAACCCTTAATGTTAAATCAATTTCACCATAAGTCCCTAAATCAATAACACTGTTAGTCCTTTTATATTAAAAGACTAACGGTCGTTATGTCTATACTTAACCAAACTCATAACCATTTACCCTTAGCCCAAGATATTTACCCGAGCCTAATCCCAAAATATAAGTCTAAGTCAACACCATTTAAAATTGCGGGTCAAACTCAAAAACGAATAAGAAATGAAAAAGGCGGGAATGGGTGAATTACTATTCACCGTCTTCCCCAAATCACCTTGCATGAATTAAAAGGGTAAAACCCTCTTATCCAACTTGGCATCAAAGATTCTAAGTACCAAGCTCCATGTCAGCATGAATTACATCACCAAAAGCCAATGATTGGCTCTCTGACAACAAGAATGACACGCGAACAACAAACAAACACACCAAAGGAAGGAATTTGCACTAAAATCAATGTAAAAGAAGCACAGGCCTCCAAACAAATAGGATTGCCACATTAGCAATTCGTGTGCTCACATTCTCATCTAAGGGCTACGATTTGAGATCAATGATTGGAAAGAGATTAATGGCCAAGATCAAAAGCTGCAAGGAGCGTGTAAAAGACTTAGAACCTTCTCTCTTGCCCTATATAAAGGAGTTGTTACTCACTCACGAGAGATATGTAGGAGTAGTGTAATTTTAGAATAGTTTTAGCTTATTTTATCGTTTAGCTTATTGTCTTCTTAAATAATGTAATTTTCTTTTCAAAAGCATTGTAATCAGCTCATTTTATTAATAAAAAGTCTATTTTCCTTATTATCAATCTTTAATTCATGATTTACTTTAAAAAGCAATTTGTTAAAATAAGTTCTCTTAAGCTCTCTTAAGCTCTTTTAAGCTAAATAAGCTGTCATTTACACTCATAAGCTACTTGTATACTCAATTAAGCTCTCAAAGCTTAACTGATTAATATTACTCAAAATCACAATCAAATTACCTCAGCTTGTATTTGGAAGGGAAACTAGTAATGGAAGGGTTTCCAGGACCACACCAGCTTATCATAAGATAAGCTGGAGCTTGTTGAGAAGCTCCTCGAGCATTTATAAGCCTTGTTTAAGCTAAGACTGTTGTAAGTTCTTAATTTTACCTTTTACAACTTATTATTGCACTTTAATTAAATTTCTGCTTAATCTGTCTAAAATTAGCTTATAGTTGTTTAGTTTAGCTTATATCTGTTTAGTTTAACTATTTGTTGCTTATTGTGTTCTCTTATTAGATTAAAATCTTAGTTTGCAAGTTATAGTTATAAAACAGTGAAAAAACCAAAAATAGTAGCATAATTCATTAGCTTATTGTTCTGGCTTATTTGATTGTTTAAATATGTTCATTAGGTCTATTATAAGCTGAATAATATCTGGTATCTAAGTTTTAAGCATTAAATTTGAATTTCATAAGCCAAAAATGGTATTAAGCTTTTTAAAGGGGTGTTTGGCACAAGGCAACACTAACTCAAGTTAGTACTGCCAAGGCTATTTGGTTCTTTACATTGGCTTTAAATACCATTCTTAGGTTTATAAGATCAGGATTTAAGGGCTTTGCTAGGTTTAATCTAGTTTTGATTTAAAATTGTGTGTAATAGTTTAAGATATGTGGTTAAGTTCTGCTTATTAGGTCCTTCTAGCTTAAATTGGTTTCTAGTTATTCTTTTTGCTTTCATTACTCTTGATTTGGTTTTTAAATAGTGTAGAAACAAAGTTATAGTTTTACACTTGTGGTTTTATGTGTTGGTTAACTTTGTGTCAAATAGATCAGCAAGCATAAAAGGCCTTGAGGCCAATTTCAATCTTAAAATTCAGTAAGTAAAAATAGTAGTTAGATTTTAAAACTTAGTGCACAAGTAGTTTTTAGGCCATATTAGATCTGTTTGAGTTCATTTTAGGTAAATTAGCTTATTTGGTGATCTGTTTTTAAGCTTATACTTAGCACTTTGTCTTTTCATAAAACTTCAAAAATCAAAGAAAATTAGTATTCTGTCTGCACACCTTTTTCATTCAGCATTTTCTTTGAGCATTTGATTTTCAAACTAATTTTCAAAAGCTGTTTTAAGTAGTGTGGAAGTTAAGCTTTCTAGTGGTATAAGTTTTATAGCCACAAGGTTCCATTTGTTCACTTAAAATTAAGCTCAAAGTTGCTTATCTGTTTGTTTTAAAATCAGTTTGTGTCAAAAGCTTTTTCATGTTTCTCAGCTTATTGCTTATTATTTTTGCTCAAATTTGTTTTTGTCTTGCTTATTAGGGTAGTTGTAGGTTATTTGTAGTTTGTTAAGTTCTAGCTTTAGATTATTCAAGTTTTAAGCTAATTAAGTTTTGAGAAAAAGCAAAATTTAGTTAAGTGTTATCTGTCATAGTATTAAGCTGTTTTCTAGCTTATTAGTGATTTTGAAAAAAGTTGTTTTCACAAAAGTAGCTTATTTTCAGCTGCTTAACAACTTTGTTTCTTAAAATTTTTACAAAAAGTAACCAGTACTAACAGTTAAGTCTAACAGTACTAACTTGGAGTTAGTACTGGTCCAAAAAGTGAACTAGCAGTATTAACAGTTATAACTAACATACAAACTTGGATTTAGTACTGTAGCATTTACGTTAGTACTACTACCTTTTGGATCCAAGAAAATGAACACATACAAACTGGAGTTAGTACTGCTTGTTCAAAACATCCATTAAAATTTCCAAAAATCATTCTTATTTCAAACTAATTAAAAACAGATTATCAAATAACAAAGTAAAACACTTATAAGCAATTTTCAATCCATAATAAGCACTTAAATAAGCATGAATTAGTCTAGCAGTATAAACTTAAAACCAACAGTTGTATTAAATAAACTAGCAATTCTGCAATAGATAAGTAAAGTAAGAAATAGAGAGACTTACTACACCCTTGCTCATGGCAAGGTCAAACAATGAATCTACAAGCTCTAGCTTGCATAGAACAAGCTAAGTTGCGAGTCCAAAAACCCAATCCAGAACTGCCTTAATTCATCCAATAAATAAGCTGTGGTGTATTGAGAGTGATTTATGTAATTTTCTCTTAACTACTTAACTTTTTAGTTTTACTTTAATGAAAACAGCTTATAAGTAAGCTGTGGTAAGAGCTTTTTGAACACGAAGTAATATGGTTAAAAGACTTAACACTGGTAATGTAAATTGACTTAAAAACTTCAAACTTGCATTAATCTTGAAAATGTTACAAAGCTGAAAGTAAAAAGCTGTAAATGACTTTGAAATTTTAAACTAAGATTGAAAACTAATTAGTTACTAAAAAACTAAAACTAGATGCCTCAAAGGCTTACAAAAAGCTCTATTTATAGCCGAAGTTTTGGACTTGCAGCTTGTGCTTCTTTGTAGAGATAAAACCAAGTGTGCTAGTTGTGTGAGGTGAATCTAAAGCAAATCCCAGCCTTTTGATCTTTGACTTCTTTGGAGACAATCTCAGCAATCGAAATGCTTTGGGAATGGAGAGGGGATGCCAACAAGGACTTATACAGCTAGGTGGGAAATAGTAGGGTGGATGAAATGATTTTGGTAGGGTGTTGAGTGATTTTGCAGGGGAGAAGTATGGGAGCAAAACAGGGTGCTGGCTGGTTTTGGTATTGGCGGGAAAAAGGTTTATACAAGTTGGGTTGTGACAGAGGGAGGTTGAAGATGATTAAGGGTATGTTTGGTTTGTGTACAAGAAAAGCCCCTCCACATCTTTCTTCTTTTCATTCTCTTTTTCCCCTTTCTTTCTTTTATAAATGAAGTTTCCCAAATTGGCATAATCAGCCCCTGTGGTTGTTTCCTTAATAATATAACTTAGGGGTTTGGCACTTTTAGATGGAAGGGGGTTTGGTTGTTCCCCTCAAGTTATATTTTTCTTTGCTTTTTCTTCTCGGAGTTGACTTGACTTTGATTGGGCTTCGTCTTCACACACTTTTCCATCCCGTGTCCGGTTTTGTCGCTTTTTACTTGGTTTTTCGTCTTTTTGTGAGATATCCGTTCCTGCACAACACAATTAGCAAAACAAGCATATATTTGGCATTTTGAGTCCGTTTTTGGTTATTTTAGCTCGTTTTTAAAGGTAAAAGGTATGTGTAATTAAGCACATACCAAAATCCCCCAAACTAAGATGTTGCGTGTCCCACGCAATGCTATGAAGTAAGCACTCGAGAAACCAAAAATCTCAAATCCCCTCGACTAATAACTTGGAAAAGTAGCCAAGCGTTTATCAAAGGGAATAAAAGAATCAATAGCCTCGACAAGTCCCGGTTCTCACCAATTTTTTTATATTTACACAACTACTCTAATTTTTTTATTTTTATTTTTTTGGATTTTTCATTTTTTTTATACATGTTTGACTTCCTTTATTTATCAACAATGGGATCATAGAATGAGAAACGTTCGTAGAATAATCCGCGGACGTCCTGACGGATAATTTCATCGTCCCCGATTTTTTCACAAGTCCCAAGCTAAGCAATTAAACAAGATCATTGTCGATATAAGTTTAGATGTTAAGCCCTCATACTTATGACTTGTGAACTTTTTACTCCCAACATGGATATATGATTTGAATGTGTGTGCTCGTTTCAACCATAGATCAACTTATTTTCATAGTCATAATTCAAGATGAATCACGACTCAAAGCAACAACTTATTAGGTACTTGTAACTTGATTTTAAACCATAGAACTTTTTGCAACATATTTATCATTTTCATAAGTTCTTAAAGCTAGGAATGTGTTGCTTAGTTTGAACACCTACCTAGGCCTCGCTCCCTAGTAGGATATCACAACCAACGACCGGTGTTCTTAGTTTGAAAACCCACCCCGTTGCTAGCGTAGTGGGAAATCACATCAACACCTTCTTCCTAATATGGCTAAGGATCGGTGTCTTAGTTTGAACCCTCACCTAGACCTTTCTTCCAAGTGAGATATCACAACACACCAAATCCCTAGAAGTAAAGACGTCTTAGTTTGAACCCCCACCTCGTGGTTAGCGGAGTGGGATATCACGACACATCTTTTACTAGCTCCATATGATCAAATGTATGCTTCATTGGCATAATTACAATATTCGTGCATTTTTGCATTCATACTTCATTCATGCTTCTTTGGCATTTTATCTTTCAAAACCTTGCTTTTAAAGAATCAAGTTACAAATTTGAAGCTTTTTCTGAAAACATCGATTGACTTAGTTGAACAAGCACGTATGATTAGGTGGATTAGAAGCTTATGGGAGAAAAAGAACACAAGTTATTCATATAAGTTTTGAGACGAATCTTGCTTAACACATAAACTTATATTTAACTCTATCATTTCTTGTTCTTCACCTTTTTAAAATTCAAAGCAATAGAATTCGTGAAAGCTCGGCCTGAAGGAACTAGCTAGGGCTCAATACGCCCGATCGAGTCAAAAATTATTCTCATTCTACCCAAAAGAAAAGTCAAAACTGTGACAAAACACTTATTTTATTTTTGAAAATTTTTTAAATTTTTTCATTTTTTTGGTATTTTTGCAAAAATTTTGGTGAAAATACGGGATTACGTGGTAACAATGCTGCAGGCAACAATCAAATCGAAGATACCCCCCCAAACTAGTACTAAACATCGTCCTCGATGTTTTGAAGGGTACTACGTTATCCTAAGGCCGTTTATGAAGTATGCCAAATGATAAAACGTTAGTCGATTAGATTAGGATATCGGGATTCCCAAAATGAAGCTGAGGATTTGAAGCTCGAGTGATCGAATAGACAAAACCGAGAACACGAGAGCCTTCACAATCCGGGCAATCCTGGACAATAAACAACAACAACACGAAACACGGGTGATAGAAAAGACAAGCTATCTCACACAACAAACAACACTTATTCATACAATTACAACTACGGATAAGCATGGGTTGCCTCCCACGAAGCGCTTGTTTAAGGTCACTTAGCTTGACCTAATTCCCCGCAATCACTGGTCCATGGGGAAGGTTTGGAGATCCAGGACTACCAATTGTGGTACGTCCCCTCCAAAGTAGTGCTTAACACGATGACCATTCACTTTGAAATTCGGCCCGTTGGCTTGAGATAGCTCAACAGTGCCGTAAGGAAAGACTTGAGTGATGGTGAATGGTCCACTCCAACGGGATTTTAGTTTGCCCGAGAAAATCTTCAATCTTGAATTAAAGAGGAGGACTCGATCACCGACGTTGAAAACGCGATTTTTGATCTTGGAGTCATGGATTCTCTTTGTTTTTTCCTTATAGATCAATGAGTTCTCATAGGCATGATCACGAAGTTCGTTAAGTTCATTGAGTTGAACTTTCCGGTGATCAACCGCAGTAGAAAGATCAAAGTTTGCTTGTTTCAAGGCCCAATAGGCTTTGTGCTCAAGCTCGATCGGAAGATGGCATGCCTTTCCATACACAAGCTTGTAAGGAGTACACCCGATGGGCGTTTTGTAAGCTGTGCGGAAGGCCCATAGTGCATCATCTAGTTTGTCCGACCAGGAAGCACGGTTTTCACCTATGGTCCTTTCAAGGATACGTTTCAAACCACGATTTGACACCTCGACTTGCCCACTTGTTTGTGGATGATACGCGGTGGAGAGACGGTGAGTGACTCCATATTTCTGCATGACCTTTGCAAATTGGTCATTGCAGAAATGAGTTCCGCGATCACTTATGATAGCTCGAGGGGCACCAAATCTGGCGAAGAGAGATTTTAGGAATTTGCAAACGACTCTGGCATCATTGGTGGGGAGCGCTTTCGCTTCAACCCATTTTGACAAGTAGTCAACGGCCACGAGAATATATTTGTTCCCTCGTGAAGACGGGAACGGGCCCATAAAGTCAATGCCCCAAACGTCAAAGATTTCACAAACTTGGATGGAGTTTTGAGGCATCTCATCCCGTTGCGAAGTTTTTCCTTGTCGTTGGCACGAGTCACAGTTTTTGACAAACTCGTGGGCATCCTTGTAAATGGTGGGCCAAAAGAAGCCGGAATCAAAGATCTTTTTGGCGGTTAGGTTTGCACCATGATGTCCCCCGGTGGGTCCATTGTGGCAAGCCTCGAGAATGTCGAGAGCTTCCTTGCCGTGCACACATCGCCTGATCACTTGATCCGCACAAATTTTAAACAAGAAGGGGTCATCCCAAAAATAATGTTTCACGTCCTTGAAGAACTTATTTTTCTGTTGGGTTGACATGCCCTTCACAACGAAGTTACCCGCGTGGTAATTTGCAAAGTCGGCAAACCACGGGGTACTAGAATCACCACGAAAAGTCACCATACTTAACGTCTCGAGAGGAAATGTTTCATTAATCTCTTTAGGGTCGAGAACGTTTTCATACGGGTTTTCTAATCGGGACAGATGATCGGCTGCGAGGTTCTCGGCTCCTTTTGTGTCAAGAACTTTAAAGTCAAATTCTTGGAGGAGGAGAACCCATCGGAGCAATCTCGCTTTAGCATCCTTTTTGGCAAAGAGATACTTGAGAGCGGAATGGTCCGTATGCACTATGCTTTTGTTCATGATAAGATAAGACCGGAATTTTTCGAATGCATACACCACGGCTAACATTTCCTTTTCCGTCGTGGTGTAATTAGATTCAGCCTCGGTCATCGTCTTGCTAGCATAATGGATAGGCCGAAAGTGTTTTTCATGACGTTGCCCCAAAACTGCCCCTATGGCGTAATCACTTGCATCGCACATAAGTTCGAATGGTAGATCCCAGTTTGGGGCAATCAAGATCGGAGCTTCCGTAAGTTTATTCTTTAACGTTTGGAAAGCTTGGATGCATTCATTAGAGAAGATGAATGGAGTATTCTTCTCGAGAAGATGAGTCATTGGTCGGGATATTTTGGAAAAATCCTTTATGAATCTCCGGTAAAAACCGGCATGACCAAGAAAACTCCTAACTCCTTTGACAGTGGTGGGATGAGGTAATTTGGCAATGACATCTATTTTGGCTTTGTCAACCTCAATCCCATTTTTAGAAATTTTATGGCCGAGGACAATGCCCTCTTTGACCATAAAATGGCTCTTCTCCCAGTTAAGACACAAATTGGTGTCTTCACATCTTTGCAACATTTTCTCAAGACGGGAGAGGCAATTTTCAAAGGAATTCCCAAAGACCGAGAAGTCATCCATGAAGACTTCCATTGTCTTTTCAACCATGTCGTGAAAGATGGCCAACATACACCTTTGGAACGTGCCCGGTGCATTGCATAAGCCGAAAGGCATGCGACGGTAGGCAAACGTTCCGTAGGGACAAGTAAATGTGGTCTTTTCTTGATCACGAGGGTCAATGGGAATTTGGAAATACCCGGAGAATCCATCAAGGAAACAATAGTACTCGTTTCCCGCTAATCTCTCGAGCATTTGATCCATAAACGGGAGTGGAAAGTGGTCTTTACGGGTGGCTTCATTTAACTTGCGGTAGTCAATGCATACCCGCCACCCGGTAACCAATCGAGTTGGGATCAACTCATTTTCTTCATTTTGAACAACGGTAAATCCACCCTTTTTGGGCACACAATGTATCGGGCTGACCCATGGACTATCGGAGATTGGGTAAATCAATCCTGCGTCAAGAAGTTTTTCAACTTCATTCTTGATGACATCGTGGATTTTTGGATTAACCCTTCTCTGATGCTGAACTGCAGGTTTATAGTCCTCTTCCATTAGAATTTTGTGGGTACAAAATTCCGGGTTAATACCCTGAATGTCGGATAATTTCCAAGCGATGGCTCGCTTGTGGGACTTAAGAACCTTGATCAGATCGGCTTTCTCCCCCAAACTTAATTCTTTAGCAATGATGACTGGTAACTTGTTGTCATCTTCCAAGAATGCGTATTCAAGATGGGGAGGTAAGTCTTTGAGTTCAACCTCTGGCGGTTCATCAATCGAAGATTTAACAGTTTTGGCTTCACAAAGTTTGATTTCTTCTTGGGTTTCTGGTGAACAATCTCCTTGATTTGGAATAGGAGTCGGTGGTTCATTGTTCAAGAATGCTTCTAGGATGAGAATGTCCCCGTCGGGATCATAATAAGTCGGATCAACTTCCGGTGAAGTTGTATCATCATCTAGAGCAAGAAAAGCATTTGCTTCCTCGAACAGTAGAAAGTCACTTTCTCCAAATGGAGTTAAGGTCGGAGATGAATTAGCAACAATAGGATCAAAGCACGGAGAAGGATTTCCGTATGCTACCGAATCAGAAAAACCTAAGACCTCTTGCGAGTATTCTTCACTAGCCATATCAATGACGTCAATCCGGTTTGCCGTCATATGATTGAAATTTGCCGTGTACCTCGAAGTTTGATCTAGGTTGAAAGTTATGGCCTCTTTGCCAACACGAAGGGTAATTTCACCCTCGTACACATCGATTAATGCACGACTAGTTTTCAGAAAACACCTCCCGAGAATTAGAGGTACTCGGGGGTCTGGCTCAAATTCAACAACCACAAAATCGGCTGGAAATTGGAACTTTCCCACCAACACACGGACGTCTTTGGCGATACCGATTGGTGTAGTGATTGAACGGTCCGCTAGCTCTAGCGTCATGCATGTTGGGGTAAGCTCGGAAAGAGAGAGATCCTTCCACACGGAATACGGCATAAGATTGATGCTTGCACCGAGATCGGCCAAGGCATTGCATGTGTTAATGCCAGAAAATTCACATGGGATAAGGAATCTGCCGGGGTCTCCAAGTTTTTCCAAAACAGTAAGTATTGCATAGTATACAATATTCAAAACTGTATTGTATTTATGGTATACAATATCCAAAACAATAAGTATTGCATGGTATACAATATCCAAAACAGTAAGTATTGCATGGTATACAATATCCAAAACAGTAAGTATTGCATGGTATGCAATATCCAAAACAGTAAGTATTTCAAAGGGGTCTTGCGTCCATTGTAAAGCAAAGCATGTTCTCACCCAAAATAATATATTTAAAACCGTAAAAACATGGAGGCTATAATCTCACAAGGTATTAAAAGTAAATGCATAGTCTATAAGAATAATTGCGGGAATGTAACCGAGTATGTATGCAAGTTTGTATCGAGTACCAATTAAGTTAACAGTTTAGTAACGAGCATGTATTCTCCCCCCAAAACAGTTGAAAACAAGTAAAACGGGGGCTATGAGACTCACCTCAGTAGTGAAGTGAATGAGTAATAATCGAGTAAGTGAAATAAAAGTCACGGACGAATCCAAAGGCAACCTAATCAAACATAGGTCGTATAAGTACTATGCACTTCGATAACTAATATCATAAACAATCCTATATAGCTCATCACCATCTATTTGTAATTTATAAATCGTTGTTATAAAGCGAAAACGTTTATAATTTTCGTCTTAGAACAACTTGCATAACTTTCCCGTTTTAAACCGTTTCTCGCTGTTTCTTATGTCTACGTCTTCGTATTAAGATGATATATAAAAATATTACATTTTTATATTTTATAACCTTCTGATGAACAGTACTTTACTGTTCATGACGTTTTATAAATTTAATTGTCGTAAAACCCGTAAATGCAACAACTTATTCGTTTTAATCTCGATTTTAGCGATTCCTTCGAGCACGTCTTCGTTATTAAAATTATCACATTTTTATAAAGTTGAACAGTACTTTTTACTGTTCACACCAATTATAAAGTTATTTTTATAGTTTTAGTTATCGTAAAACCCGTAAACGTCGTATTTTATTCGTTATAGCTCCGTTTTTAGCGATTCTTTCGAGCACGTTCTTGTAATTGAAATTTATATTTATTTATGAGGTTTACAAAAATAAATGTTTCTATCATGAACAGTAGCTTTTATAAAAATGGTTTTATAAAAGTATTTTTATACATTTTAAGTATATAAACTCAAGTAATTCATAACTTCTTCGTTTTTAATCAAAAAATTACGTTTCTTATTGTTTTAGAATCCTAACAATATGTACAATCTGTGAAAAATACTAAACTTTCTGTTTTAGAAGTATTTTATAACTTGCTTTTATAAAGTTTATTTTATAAACCGGTATTAACGTAAATCGTGTTTTTATCGTAACTTCTTCGTTAATAATCCGTTTTTCGAGTTTCTTACCTTTTTGGAATCGTCATGAGACGTATTATTTTTATAAAAATATAAAATGGTCAGGTTGTATCTCGAATTAAAACAGAAAGTTTGGATGTCTTTCTTGAATTCATATGTAAACTTTGTTTTTTTATAACTTTCAACTTTGTAAATTCTATACTTCCATTGTATCCTCATTTTAGCATCCATATAACATAAATAAAGTCCATGAAACAAGATTAATAAGATTAGTAAGTTATTTACAACACTTTTACTTATAGCTTTTTAAATAAACCTTAAAAACCCTAATCTTGTACATACACTTTTTATGCTTAACCAAGAGTGTAAAACACTTATGTATCTATTTTAACATGATGTTAAAAACAACATATCTTATGTAAAAATGTACAAAACAATGAAAACAAGTAAAAATCCTTTTTACATGTTCAAAAGCATCCTAATGGCCATTTCACTATATAGAACTCATATATGCATAAAATAACAAATGTAAGTTTATAAAGAGATTTAGATAACCTTATGATGAACAATGATGATGAGAAATATGTGCTAAACCCTTGTTTAGACTTTAAACCCAAGCTTGCAAGAATGAAACCCTAATTTTCCAATTTAAAACCCTAGCTTCCTTTCTTGCTTCAACACTTGCAAATGGTTAACCAAGGCTTGCAAATACCTTAGTATA
>BQNB010047114.1:0-43321 GCA_026074375.1 Tanacetum coccineum | reverse complement strand
TCAACTTCAAGTTCAACGTGTTCGAACTGATAATGGTACTGAGTTTAAGAACAAAACTCTTGCTAAATTCTTTGACGAGGTCAGAATTACTCAACAAGTTTCTGCTGCAAGAATGCCACAACAAAATGGTGTCGTTGAAAGGAGGAATCGAACCTTAGTCAAAGCTACAAGAACTATGCTTACATTTGCAAACTTACCATTGTTTCTTTAGGCTGAAGCCATCGCAACATCTTGCTTTACACAGAATCGTTCGCTTATTCACAAATGTTTCGATAAAACTCCTTATGAGCTCATTAACAAGAGAAAACCAAACATCAAGTTCTTTCATGTGTTCGGTTGCAGATGCTATCTTCTCAATGATTATGATGATGCTGGAAAGCTCAAAGCAAAAGGGGATATTGGAGTGTTTGTTGGATATTCAAAAGAATCTGATGCATTCAGAGTTTACAATAAACGTACTCGAAAGATACACGAGAGCGTGAATATGAATTTTGATAAGATTTCAAAAAATGGCTTCTAAACAGTTCCGTTTAGAACTCGGTTTATCTAATTTGAACGAAACGGGAAAATCTTCAAATCCAACGGTTTCACAAGTTTCAGAAATTTCAAAGAAAGATTTGGAAGATTTATTTCATAATTTTTACGATGATTATTTTGATTCTTCAAAGATAACGAAATCTCCGACAACAAATGTTGAAACTTCCAACAATAAAATTTCTTCGCATAAAGGAGAAGTTTTTCATGAGGTTTTTGAATCATTTCAAGAGGAATATTCTTCATCCTCATTAAATGATGATGTTCAACAACGTTCAGAAGAAGTAATGGTTCCTCCAACAAATACTCAATCGATTTCAAATAACATGGTTCCTAATGTACATGAGGCAAGTTCATCACACAATGTGTTTAATGAACGGTTAGAATATGCTTACTTTGATGCAAGTATAACATTCCATGATCCTTCCAATATTCATACATTCTATCAACCTTACCTACATGAGAAAAAGTGGACTAAGGATCATCCACTTCATAAAATAATTGGTGATCCAAAGTTGAGTGTTCGTACAAGAGGACAACTAGCAAATTCATGTTTGTTTGCATGTTTGCTAAGTAGTATTGAGCCTGCTAACGTGGCTGAAGCTTTGAAAGATGCTGATTGGGTCAGTGCAATGCAAGATGAGCTTGATCAATTTGCAAGATTGAAAGTTTGGAGATTAGTTCCTCGACCCGAAGGCAAGACTATCATCAAAACCAAATGGATCTTCAAGAATAAGAAAGATGAAAACAGTTTGGTTATTCGAAACCAAGCAAGGCTTGTAGCTGTAGGATACTGTCAACAAGAAGGCATTGATTATGATGAGACGTTTGCTCCAGTTGCTCGAATTGAGGCTATACGCTTATTTCTTGCATATGCTGCTCATAAGGATTTCACGGTCTTTCAAATGGATGTAAAGACGGTGTTTCTCAATGGAATTCTTAAAGAGGAAGTATATGTTGGTCAACCTCCAGGTTTTGTCAGCAAACAATATCCAGATCATGTGTATGCTCTCGACAAATCTCTGTATGGTTTGAAACAAGCACCTCGGGCATGGTATGACGTTCTTTCAAAATTCTTGATTAATAGCTGTTTTCAAAAAGGTTCAATCGATACTACTCTTTTCATTAAAAAGAAGGGTAAACATATAACGCTAATTCAAACATACGTTGATGACATTATATTTGACTCAACGAATCCAAAATATTGCACGAAATTTTCAGAATTAATGGTAAAATGTTTTGAAATGAGTATGATGGGAGAAATGAAATTCTTTCTCGGGCTTCAAGTAAATCAATTTTCAAACAGGATTTTCATAAATCAATCCAAGTACATTCTTGATATTTTGAAAAACGATTGTGAATGGAAAATTGGATATAACGGTTCCACTCCCATGGTTGAACAACTAAACTCAAACTTTGATTTAGTTGAAAACCAGTTGACTCCAATAAGAAATATCGTAGTATTGATTGATCCTTGATGTACCTTACTTCGAGTAGGCCAAATATAATGTTTGCAACATGTATGTGTACTAGATATCAGGCAAACCCAAATGAAAATCATGTGTCAGCCGTTAAAAGGATCTTTCGATATCTCAAACTGACTATTAATTTAGGCCTTTGGTATCCGAAAGATTCTGGCTTTGATCTAACTACCTATTCAGACGCAGACCATGCAGGATGTCACTTAGATCGAAAAGTAATCTGGCAAGTGTTACAATTTTTAGGTGACAATAGTTTGGTGTATTGGTCGTTCAAGAAGCAGAATTAGTAGTCTATTTCGACAGTGTACTGAATATGTTGTTGTTTCGGGCTGTTGTGCTCAAGTTTTGTGGATGCGTACTCAGTTGACTGACTATGGCTTCTTCTTCGACAAAGTACCGATTTACTGTGATTCAAAGAGTGCTATTGCAATCTCGTGCAATCCGGTACAACACACTCGAACAAAACACATTGATGTGAGGTATCATTTTATAAAGGATCATGTTGAAAAAGGAACAATAGAGTTATATTTCGTCGGTACTGAATTTCAACTTGCGGATTTATTCACGAAATCTCTGCCTGAAGCTCGATTTAAGTTTTTAGTCGAGAAGTTAGGTATGATGAGTCGTGAAACATAAATTCTTTACCACGAAATGTTTTTGTTAATAACTTTTAGAAAAGATAAAAAGATTTTCTTTTATATAAAATTTTAGAAAAGACAAAAAGATTTTTCTTTTATATAAAATTAAAAAAATATATATTATTAATTTTTTTTATATAATGGCTTTCGTATAATTCAGTACGAAACCCGAACTTTAAATAATGGCTTTCGTATAATTCAGTACGAAACCCGAGCTTCATTTGATTGCCTGTGTACATTTCAGTACATAACCCGTGCTTTAAAGAAAAGAAGGTGTACGCTTCAGTGCATCTATCTTTGAAAAAGAAGAGAAGTCTTCTTTGACTTGAGTCATTGACAAATATTTTTCAAAATCTTTATGTGGTACTTAAAAGATAAAATCAATTTGTTTCAAAAGTCAATGATCTCAAGTTGATGAGTTACAATCGATTCGAATTTTAAAATGTGGTACTTTCAAGATAAAATTAATTTTTAAATCGATGTACTCTTTGTGAAAAGTGTCTAAAGAAATAAAGGACTCAGACGTGCAAAGAGGAACTCCCTCATAAATGTTTTAACGAAGATATGGTATTTTTCGAGGGGGAGTGTCCGTACAAAGTTTGTTGAAAATTTTTTCAGAAAGAAAAGGAAATGGAAAATTGTTTACATTTCACCTTCACATATCCGTATTTTTGCGTTTTAGCTCATGTTAAATGTTTCTCGGCATAGTTAAGGGGAGTGTCTTTATTAATGATTAAAAAAATTTTTAAGATAAAATTTTCTTCATCATAAGTTGTTGTGGAGAATGATGAAAAAAGAAAGAGAGATTTGTGAAGAGAAAATAGATAAAGGAGAAATGAGAAATCGTACGACTTAAAAAATGGAAAGTATATGTTCATGTGCTTCATAAGCAAAGAACATAACATGAAAAGAAAAGAGAAAAGTATGCCAAGAAAGAAATTGCCACCGCTTACAATACAGACAGAGTGACTTGTTCTACTTTTTCTCTTGATCTCATTCAAAATCTCATAATACGAATTTCAGATTTTCATCATGGTTTTCACGGGCATTCTTTCTAAAGGAATTATCTAGGCGTGTGTTGATTGAGTTGTAGGGGTTTGTTTAGTTACTCCCAAAATACTCTATGATCTTCAGAAACGGGAATTGATCTACCTCGGAGTTTTCTTCCAATTTAGCAATGTTGGTCTAGGTGTTGGTCGTTTGAGGGTGTAAATATCAAATGTTTTGAATGCTAATAAGGACTTTAGTGATAAAGATTTGAATGAAAACAAATGAAAGAAAATGATAAAGTTGTAGAAGTGACAAGAATATGATGAAGAAATGGGAATTCATTTGATAAGCAAAATGAAAAGGTTGGAGTTGAAAAGTGAGAGGCTTATAAGAAAAGATGAAGGGTGTTTCTCCTACACTAGGATAGAAACCGGGTCAACTCATATGCTATCGGATTTCATTCGTTGATTTCTGGTATTGAAGTAGACATCATGGACCCAGTGATGCAAATGCACAACCCCTCCTAGACCACCCACAGCCACCACTAAAATACTTCTCAAATAGTATTTGTTTCATTCTCCACGAAGATTAAACGGCATAATCTATGTCTTTCATTTCGGAATGTTGGTATTGTAATAAAGGACATTCTTGCTCCAGTTCCTTGCTTACTAAAAGTGCACATGTGTCTAGGCCTATTTGAAATTCAATGAAATATCGTTAGGACAAAAAAGTACGTTTTTTTAACAGCAATATACAAAGGTCACAATGCTATATGTCGTTGTGAAATTGCATGTCTACGTGACTTTGCCGGAACATTTCGTGGAGTGCTACTATAAAAATAGTGTTCACAATGATCGAATGGAAATTCCTACCATGCTAACATCATGCCTACGCTGAAGTAGGTCACTATTTGAAATGATTTGTTTAATGATTCAAATACGTGTAACTAGTAATCTAAGTGAGTCTTAGTAGTTATGTGTATCCCAGGGTAACACAACACCTAAGTTCACGAGATCATTGCTTATTTGGATTTTTATGATCATATTTCCGCATCCTTATCATCGAGATATTGATTTGATCATATTTTTTAAATGTTTCATCGGAAATTTTAAAAAGCATGATCTTGTGATGTATGAACTTCAAGATAATGTGGAAGATGAGTTCTTACTTGATAAGTCTTCTTTTCATCTTCTACAAATACAACAACACCATTTCTACCTTTCACAAGCTATGACTACTCAACGAATTTGTAATGGGCCAAAATTTCTTTAGCCTTCACGAGAATGATAGCAATCATATTTGTTGGTTTGAGGGAGCTTATGGGTTATTTTGGGGGAGTATGTTTGGTTATAAAGGAGAGAATGTTTGATTTTTAGAGAGAAAAGAAAAAATTTTGATTTCAATTTCATGGACTTCAAAGGATATTCTTCACCCGAAGCTTATTTTGGAAGCTTATATGATCATGATGTTCATGATGGATCATAATCATCATGAGGGGGAGAAGATATAAGCTTGAAACGTAAGGTCAATTCAAGTACATGAAAGGGGAGAAGATATAAGCAAGAATATATGTGACAAATCAAGATACTAGCAAAGAAATTAAATTAAAGAAATCGTTATGGTAAAAGTAATTTGATTAAGAAGATAAGATTCGTATTCAAGATTATCAAGTGTTTTGAATAAGCTGTAGTGTTTCATTAACTTCAAAGATCGATCAAGATAGCCGGTTTGACATTTGCATGGAATTACTTCTCAAGAATATCGACATTGTCGTCAGATAATCAAAGTTTACTACTTCAATATTCAAGAGATAGATATGTGATTGAGGGGGAGCTTAAAGTGTATGAAGATTAATGTGAAAAGTCACGTGTTCAAGTCTTTTACAAAGAAATGCTTAATCAATATCATCGTGTTTCAAGATCTTTCGTCAGCAACATTATGTGATTGAAATCTACATTCAAGATCAAGTTCAAAGTTAAAGATTTCATACAAGCTATTAAAGAATCAAGTTGCAAAAGAAGGTCAAAGTTAGCTTTTGAGAATGCTGATTTTGAGTTCGAGAGTAGAGTTGATACCTTCAGGGATAAAGAAATCTATCTTGTCATATAGGGAGAGAAAATTATATCAGGAGAGATTTGCTACAAGGTCGTCCTCAACTTTCATAAAGAATTCTCAGCGTTTTCGAGCTTCAAAGAAAAGAAAATGACAGACTACTTCAGAATCAAGTATTCAAGAATAAGGAAGAAGTCGTCATCAAAAAGATAATAAGGATAGTTCTCAAGTAGATCATTTAGGGGGAGAATGTTAGAAATAAAGAAATGTTCTACTTGTAAGCACTATTATAAAGTGCAGGGACTAAATATGTTAAGTAAGGAAAGTTTAGTCAACAAGCTAACCAAGGGCTATAAATAGTAATTTATGCCATGGTTAGATGTAACAACTTCATTTAATCAAAAAACAAGTTAGGTAATTCTCTCTCTAAACACACACACTAATTACAATTTGATCTTCACACACTAATCATCAATCAAGATCTATTGGTTAATACGGGACATACTCTCATTTTTAACTATTTACGACTTTCTATCGGCCTGGGCCAAAAAAGAAAAAAAATGCGCGATTGTCATTTAATATAAGAACAAAAACAAACTATTAAACATGAGACCGAAAAAATAAACCCAAAAAAGAAAATTAACGCCCCACAACAACGCGTGAAAAATTAACGCCCGCAGCAACGCACGGATAATCTTGCTTGTTTACATTATGCACATCCAAACTGTAGTGAAACAAAACATTAAAATAAAACACCAGACGCTTCAAAGAAATATACTATGAAAAGCTATAAATTACCCACCGGTTTCGGAAAAATTGACACATCCATCACATATTTGTATTTCACATTTTCATTTCAGATTGTTCTTCGAGTTTTATCATATTATCTTCACTTATAAATATTAAAAAAAAATTTAAATTAAATAGTTAAGAGTAAAACTTGTAACTAATACATTTAAGGGTGGTTATAGTGATAAAAAATGTTTTTGTGATAATGCTTCTTAATTTTGTATGATGCTTAGTTCAACTCCCTTCATAGATTGGCAAACAAAACCCTGATGTGGCACGCAAATCTTCTGAAAAAAAAGGGTTTTACGCGGTTGAGTATGTGTGGAACGGTGAACTCACATCTATGAATTAGTCGGCCAAAAAGTTAAAAACATTGTTTAAAAAATAATACGAAGATAAAAACTGTTTATTTTACTGTAAAAGGAATTAGTAATAATAGTTTTTTTCTAAACCGTGTGTTTTTTAATAAACAATTAATTTAAAAGGAAAGGAGTAGCATCTTGTCTACATGCAAAACATGTGTCAATTTCCATGTCAATTAATTGAATTTAAATTCAACAGACTACAACTATTTCAATCATAACCGCATGCATATTCATCTTAAATTCATTTATTATTCCTTTTTTTTTGCAAGAACCCCGTTAAAAATAATGGCGTTAATCATACGCATATACAGAATGCATACATGCAACTAATTCGATGGCTAGAGCTATGTTTGATTAGTGGCTTTTAAAGGCTTACACTACAAGAAATATGAGTCACAGGTGACGATGTTTCCCCGGCTAATTATGTAGCTGGAGAATTATGCACTAAACGAAACAAAATTAGATCCTATCGTGGCACAAATTTCTTGTTTAGAACAAAAATTTGGTCAAAGTATTCTGAACTTTTCCCCGGCGACATGTCGCCGGGGATAAGGCCGTTAAAATTTAACCAAATATTTCTACGTAAAACGTGGCGGGAAATTTTCCCGCTTACTTTTCCCCGGCGACATGTCGCTGGGGAAAGTATTATTAAAATTATAAAGTTTTATTAATATATCACAAATATATCAAAAATAAAAAAGACAGTTTCCCCGGCGACATGTCGCTGGGGAAAGTGTTATTAAAAATTATAAAGTTTTTTATTATATCCAAATATCAAAAATAAAAAAGACAGTTTCCCCGGCGACATGTCGCTGGGGAAAGTGTTATTAAAAATTATAAAGTTTTATTAATATATCACAAATATATCAAAAATAAAAAAGACACTTTCCCCGGCGACATGTCGCCGGGGAAAGAGTTATTAAAAATTATAAAGTTTTATTAATATATCACAAATATATCTAAAAAAATTAAAAACACTTTCCCCGGCGACATGTCGCCGGGGAAAGAGTTATTAAAAAATTATAAATTTGATATATTTATCACAAATATATCAAAACTATATTTTTTACTAAAATTTTTATTAATATATCAAAACTATATTTAATAATTAATATTTAAAAAATATATTATTTAAAATTATTTTTTATAAAATTCATTTTCGCCGGTTACCATTTGACTTTGATGAATTTTTATTATAACTACGTTTTTTAGTTTGTTTCAGGTCCGATATTTCCGTTTTTATTTTAACAATAAATATATATAATTTTTTATGGTAGATGCAGAATTAACTGTATGTTGTCGGATGCATATTGCATTTCATACCATATCGGACTCGTCCGTTGAAACTCTAATGTATAACCATACCATATCGATGTCAATTGAACGTCTAATGTATAACATACCATATGACTCGTCGTGTGAACGTCTAATGTATAACCATACCATATCGACTCGTCCGTTGAACCTCTAATGTATAACCATACCATATCGACTCGTCCGTTGAACGTCTAATGTATAACCATACCATATCGACTCGTTCGTTGAACGTCTAATGTACAACCATAACATATCGACTCATACGTTGAACCTCTAATGTATAACCCTAACTTATTGATCTCATCCGTTGAAACCTTTAATGTGTAACCTAACATATACGACTCATCCGTTAACCTCTAATGTATAACCATACCAATATTGACAGTCACATTGACACGTCTAATGTATAACCATACCATATCGACTCGTCGTTGAAGTTAATGTTCAACCCTAACATATCGACTAATACGTTGAACCTCTACTGTATACCATAGAATATCGACTCGTCGTTGAACGTCTAATGTCATAAACCATCACATATCGACTCGTCCGTTGAACGTCTAATGTATAACCATACCATATCGAACTCGTCCGTGTAACGTCAATGTACAACCAATAAACATACGACTCATACGTTGAACCTCTAATGTTAATCCTAAACATTATCGAATCATCCGTTGAACCTTCTTAATGTATAACCATTCATATGACTAGTCCATTGAACGTCTAATGTATAAACCATTCCAAATCGACTGTCGTTTTGAACCGTCTAATGTACAAAACCATAAACATATCGACTCATACGTTGAACCTCTAATGTATAACCATACCATATCGAGTCGTCCTTGAACCTCTAATGTATAACCATACCATATTTCGACTCGTCCGTTGAATGTCGTATGGACAACCTATAACATATAGACTCATACGTTGAACCTCTAAGTATAACCCGACATCTTCGACTCAGTCCGTTGAACGTCTAATGGTATAACCCCTAACATATCGATCATCCGTTGAAACTCTAATGTATAACCTAAAATCTCGACATCATCCGTTTGTACTCTAATGTATAACCCTAACATATCGTCGCCTCCGTTGAACCTCTAATGTATAACCCTAACATCTTGAATCATCCGTTGAACCTCTAATGTATAACCCTAACATATCGTCTTATCCGTTGAACCACTAATGTAGAACCATAACATATGACTCGTCCGTTGAACGGTCTAATGTATAAACTTACCATATCGACTCTTCCGTTGAACGTATAAATGTTCATACCGTACCTATCGATCGTCCATTGAACGTCATTGTATAACCCTAACATCTCGGGGGGGGGGGGGGACTCATACGTTGAAACCTCTAATGTTTAACCCCTAACACAATCGTTCCGCCTCCGTTGAACCTCTAATGTATAACCCTAACATCTCGACTCATCGTTGAACTCCTAATTGAATAAATATAGCATATCGTCTCATCCGTTGAACTTAATGTATAACCGTAATAAATTGTCTCATCGTTGAACCTCTAATGTATTATCCATAGCCATATCGTCTCATCCGTTGATACCTCTAATGTATAACCGTATCATATCGTCTCATCGTTGAACCTTATGTAGAACCCATAACATATCGAATCGTACCATTGAATGTCTAATGGATAACCATACCATATGGACTCTTCCTGTTGAACGTATAATGGACTACCATACCATATCGACTCGTCCATTGACCGTCTTATGTATAACCTAACATCTCGACCATAAGTTGAACCTCTATGTATAACCCTAACATTCTCGAACGTCCGTTGTCGTCTAATGTTTAACCATACATATCGACTCGTCCATTGAACTTCTAATGTATAAACTATACCATTATCGACTCGTCCATTGAACGTCTTAATGTATATCCCTAACATCTCGACTCATCCGTTGAACCTCTAATATATAACCCTAACATATCGTCTCATCCGTTGAACCTCTAATGTAGAACCATAACATATCGACTCGTCCATTGAACAAGTTATTTTTTTTATTTTTGTTGATTCCCTTGCGACATGTCGCCGGGGATAAGTAATTATAAAAAATCATTTTGTATTATAATTATATACGAACCGAGGAACCGGACCGACCCGGCCGAACGGACCCAATTTATATTTTTTATAAAAAGTTATATATTTTTATAAAAAAACGTTATTATCATATTTTATTAAAAAAAGTTTTATATATTTTATAAAAAAGTTATTATATATTTTATAAAAAAGTTATATAATAACAATAAAAAACAAGTTTTTTTTTTATGTTTGTTGATTCCCGGGCGATATGTCGCCGGGGTAAGTAATATTAAAAATTCATTTGTTTTATAATTATATTCGAACGAGGAACCGGACCGACCCGGCCGAAACGAACCAATTTATATTTTTTATAAAAAGTTATATATTTTATAAAAAAGTTATTATATATTTTATAAAAAAGTTATTATATATTTTATAAAAAAGTTATATAAATAACAATAAAAAACAAGTTATTTTTTTTATTTTTGTTGATTCCCCGGCGACATGTCGCCGGGGATAAGTAATTATAAAAAATCATTTTGTATTATAATTATATACGAACCGAGGAACCGGACCGACCCGGCCGAAACGAACCAATTTATATTTTTTATAAAAAGTTATATATTTTATAAAAAAGTTATTATATATTTTATAAAAAAGTTATATAAATAACAATAAAAAACAAGTTATTTTTTTTTATTTTTGTTGATTCCCCGGCGACATGTCGCCGGGGATAAGTAATTATAAAAAATCATTTTGTATTATAATTATATACGAACCGAGGAACCGGACCGACCCGGCCGAAACGAACCAATTTATATTTTTTATAAAAAGTTATATATTTATAAAAAAAGTTTATTATATATTTTTAAAAAAGTTATATAAATAACAATAAAAAAATATTATTTTTTTATTTTTGTTGATTCCCCGGCGACATGTCGCCGGGTATAAGTAATTTTAAAAAATCCTATTGTCGTATTATAATTATTTACGAACGAGGAACCGGACGACCCGCCGAAACGAACCAATTTATATTTTTTATAAAAAGTTATATATTTTATAAAAAAGTTATTATATATTTTATAAAAAAGTTATATAAATAACAATAAAAAACAAGTTATTTTTTTTATTTTTTTGATTAACGGCGATATGCTGCCGGATAAGTAATTATATAAATCATTTTGAATTTTTATATTAATATACGAACCGAGGAACCGGACCCGACCGGCAGAATAACGAAAACCAATTTTTATTTTTTTTAAAAGTTATATATTTTATAAAAAAGTTATTATATATTTTATAAAAAAGTTATTATATATTTTATAAAAAAGTTATATAATACCAAAAAAACACAAGTTTTTTTTTGTATAATTAATTATAAAAAATCATTTTGTTTATAATTATATACGAACCGTGGAACGGGACCGACCCGGCAGAACAAACAATTTTTATTTTTTATAAAAAGTTATATATTTTATAAAAATGTTATTATATATTTTATAAAAAAGTTATTATATATTTTATAAAAAAGTTATTATATATTTTATAAAAAAGTTATATAAATAACAATAAAAAACAAGTTATTTTTTTTATTTTTGTTGATTCCCCGGCGACATGTCGCCGGGGATAAGTAATTATAAAAAATCATTTTGTATTATAATTATATACGAACGAGGAAACGGACCGGACCGGTCGAAAACGACCCCAATTTATATTTTTTATAAAAAGTTATATATTTTATAAAAATGTTATTATATATTTTATAAAAAATCATTTTAAATAATAATTATATACGAAACGAGGAACCGGACCGACCCGGCCGAAACGAACCAATTTATATTTTTTATAAAAAGTTATATGTTTTATAAAAAAGTTATTATATATTTTATAAAAAAGTTAATTAAATATACTAAAAAAAGTTATTTATTTTAAGTAATTTAGTTAAAAAGTTAATTAAATATACTAAAAAAAGTAAGTTATTTATTTTAAGTTTTCCCCGGCGACATGTCGCCGGGGATACTAACCCACCAAAATTTTCATTAACCCGCCAATTTACTCTAAACGACAAAAATATATGTTTCCCCAGCGACATGTCGCTGGGGATTGTCGCCGGGGAAAAGATTATTGATAAAGTAGATCTGGGTTTGCATCTTACAGTAACAAAAACGAAAAAAAACATCTATCTCCTTGGCGATTTTTGCAGCGCCCCACCTCTACAAAATCTCCATCACTAAACAATTCGAGCACTCCACACCTCATCTCCACCCAACGGCGGCTGTTACACGAGCACCTCCTCCTCCTTTAAACCATAATTCTTTTCTTTACCCTCTAAATGATAATTCTATATCTTCTTTTTCTAACCCTCTAATTATTGGTGGTGCGTGATAAGTTTTGTTTTTGGTTCGACGTACACGACACAGGTGGTTCGGTTGTATGTATATTTTTAATTTTGTTACTTATAATATGATTTGGTTAAACAAGATTATTATTGTTGTAAGAAGTTGTTAATTAGAAAATTTTGTTAAGTAATTTTTTTTGGTTTTGGCAATACGTCGACAGGCAGCCAAGAAGGAGAACGAGCCAAGATCGAGCCGAGTCGACAGCGGAGCCGACAACGAGCCGAATCCACAGTAAGGTATGTTATAATTTTTTTTTCTCATTTTGGTATCCCGGGTGACATGTCGCCGGGGAATGTGTCGCCGGGGAATGTTTATTGTTTTTAAATATTGTTAGTTTATAGTTATAATTAGTTTGAAATTGGGTTGTATTTATGTATTGTTTCGTGTTTATACGGATTATAGGGTTACTTATTGTTGTTGGAAGTTGAAATTTCGATTTATAAGCCGTTTGGTTAATGAAAGTTTGATAATTATAATAAGTTTATTATAACAACAATACATACCAAACTGGCAATTTTCTTCTTGTTTTAGATGAGTTATGCTACTGTAAGATCTAAAATCAATTGTTTAAATGTGTAATTTATTTGGATATGTATGTATTCGGATGTGTGCATGCTTATATTTATATTGTTCATTAATTTTATATGTTATGTAATTGTACTTGTACAGATTGTCGTCAGCTGGATGTTGCACGGTTTCCCACGGAGGTGGACAGTGGCGGTGTTGATGTCCCCACATCACACGTTGTACCACACCGATTTGCGGGGGCTGCTTTGCTAACAAAGGTAAGAATTTCTGGATTATTGTAATACAAGCATAAATTTGATACATATATTGAACTTGCTTGCCTTGAATTTTTATGACTTTATCACTAACTTGATTTTGCAGGAAAAGGTAAACGAAAGCCCAATTTGGGCGGCAGGGGAGCGGGCAGGCTGAATACCCGCGACAAGACCCGAAACCTTTCACTAAAGGAGATCGCGGTAGCTAAAGGCCCCGTCTCGATCAGTTTTGAGCAGGGTGACAAACAAACCCTAAACCCTCTCGGTCCCCATGCGGCTCACTGGTCTAATTACATCGGGGAGGTCGTTAGGAGTGTGCCGTTGTACTACCCCTCTTGGGAGAAGGTCCCGAAGGAGCGGAAGGCGGCGATCATTTCAGAGATTGGGGTCAGTTATCCTTTTATGTTTATTTCATTATCGTGTTCATTTATTTAATTGTGTATATTTATCTAAATTCGTTTATTTATTTATATCATATAAATAAATAAACAAATTTAAATAAATATATAAATTATATCTCTAACTCTGTTTTCGTTTTGTTGTATATGATTGCAGACCCTGTTTGACCTCAGGCCGCACATGGAATCCTCCCGCTGGACAGAGATCTACGAAGGCATCAACATGCACTTGCAAAAAGCCTACAATACCAACAAGGCTTCTTTCAAGGCCAAGCATTGGAAGGCAGACCCCACCACCGGGAGTTACGATGTGGAGGCGATCAGGCGGGCACGTCCCGAGGAGATTACAGCGGCTGAGTGGGATAAATACATTAAGTTTTGGAATGATCCCAAGAACCTTGCTCGAGCCGCTCAAAATCGGCTAAACCGGCAAAAGAGCGTGGTCACATCTTGACAGGGATCCCGGTCGCTGGCTCGCCTTCGAGATGAGATGGTAATAAACATTATAATTATTTTACATACATATATACATATATATCTGATTATACGCTTTGGTGTGTTGTGATTGTAGTTTTTAATTAGTTTCATCTTATATGCGTGTGTATGTACAGAGGCAGGCCTCAGACACTCAGGAGTACCCTTCACTCATTGACACCTTCTGGCGAACACACACTGTTGACGGGGTATTCCCTAAGGATGAGGACCGCCGCATATATGTAAGTTTTGTTTCAAAACACACTTTAATGAATTATCGAGAAATAATGTAGCACCCGTCTAATTATAGTTCTATCTTGTGAATTGTCTACTACATAGGAGGAGATGAAAAGGGCTTGAGGCTACGGGTGAGTACACGAAGGATGAGATCAATGCGTTGGCAAGAGGGGGTAAGCTTCGTGGGCACATTCCCGGTGTGGGTCGGGTATTGCCATCACGGGCCACATCCAGGCCAAGTATGCCCGCCCCCGACAAGTCGCTCAAGAGCATGCATAGAAAGGTAGACTTTATGATGAGTCTTTTCAGAAGCGACTCCAAGTACTCGGATATGTTTAAGGAGTTTGAGTCGGGTGGTGCTAGCGGAGTGGCGGTGTGGGTTGACGAAGGAAGAGTGGCCGATTGATGAGGATGGCGTGGTGATGATTAGTTATGTTATATATTAGTTAGTATGCTACATTATTACTTTATGTTGATTTTGGCGACATTTAAACACTTGTTTCCCTATCCTAGTTATGTTATATATTAGTTAGTAAGTCCCGTTTAGTTATGTTATATATTAGTTAGTAAGCCCCGTTTAGTTATGTTATATATTAGTTAGTAAGCCCCGTTTATGACTAGGAATCCCCGTTTTGTAGACTTATTCGGATTTTGGACGATTTAGCTTTATTATCTTTTGGTTTTGGTACAAGTTGTGATGTATTTGTATTGCGTTGATCCGTTTACTTTGTATTTGTGTTTTGGTACAAGTTGTGATGAGTCTATACAGGTTTTGATACAGGTTTGTTATTTGGTAGATTTTTTCCGGAAAAATTCCGAAAAAAATCTGGAAAACGCCTGCTGTGCAGGCTGTATTTTAAAAAAAATGCAGACTTTTCCCCAGCGACATGTCGCTGGGGAAACTTGATTTTAAATTTTTTTAAAAAGTTTTCCCCAGCGACATGTCGCCGGGGAAACTTAATTTAATTTTTTTAAAAACGTTTTTTAAAATTTAAAATATTAAAAATTTAAAATCAAGTTTCCCCAGCGACATGTCGCTGGGGAAAGTATTTTCCAAATGTTTTAAAAAATATTCCCCAGCGACAAGTCGCTGGGGAAAAGTGATTCTAATTTTTTTTAGTGTGCCAACGTGGCAGCAAATGTTTGACTGAAAAACGAGTGGGACCCACATCTTCGCTGGGGATTATCGCTGGGATTTATTCCCTGACGAGGATTCCCAGCGACTTATTCACCAGCGAAATTTTCGATGGGGAATAGTTTTCCCCAGCAGGACATGTCGCTGGGCGAAAAAGCCCCCGAAATGTCGTTGGGAAAAACCCCGAATGTTTTTTTTGGGTTTAGTTTGTTTATTAGGGTTGAGCTTTTAAAATAAGTCGATTTATAAAATTAAGTTTGTTTGACATAAATGTTATGGATGTTTTTATAAGTCACGAGCCTTCATAAGCCCAAGCCTATATAAAGAGGGGCTTATGAGGGCTTATAGCTAGTTAAATTACGTAATATATTGCAAATGTTTTAATGGAGTCTCATATTAAAGCTACAATGTTATACTACAATTCGTCCCAAAAATAAGTGTCCAATTGACTTTTCAGAGTCAAACTGGATCAAACTTTGACCCTTCCTATTTGTGTGTGTGGGTTTTTAATATTTGATGCAAAATATACGAATGGATTACATTTTAAGTGTATTTTTTATTGGTATAATTTTCATCAAATATTATATAACACAAACAAAAATATTTAAGATCAAAGTTGAATCAGTTTGACTCTGAAAAGTTAAACTGGACACTTATTTTGGGACAGAGGGAATATGAATTTAATTTGATGTTTTTTTATACGATTTCACATTAATAAGCTTCAGCTCCAATTCATTCGCCAAACAGCTTTATAAAAATATAAGCTTCAACTTTCAGCTTATAATATAAGCCTCATCCTCAACCACAACCCATTGCGCCAAACATACCCTGAATAATCACCCATGTTAATTAAAACAGAATTAATTGGTTGGTTGTCATAGCTTCAAATTAAATGCCATTTGTTTAAGGGTTTTTCTAACATGTGCCACAGGGGCACATGTTAAGGTGGGGACATCAGGCTGTGTGTCACAGCCTGATTGACCAGCAGTTATTTGTGGGGCCTGATAATGATTAATAACAATAACTGCTGACCAATCCTGTGTCCCCACCTTAACATGTGCCCCTGGGGCACATGTTAGAAAAACCCTTTGTTTAAAGCCTTATTTGTTTGCTAGATCGCACCCCTTCCACTATATTAGGCTACCCACTATGGTAAGGTCGATCGACCCCGGTCGTCGTCGGTCGGCCTTACAGCACACAAGTCGGTCGACCGAGTATGTTAGTCTTTGTGAGTCGTTCATACGATCGATGGTCGTGTGCGTTTATGTTTTTTTTGTGCTTGTGTTGTGTTGTGTTTGTGTTTGTGTCTGTGTGTGTAAGGTTTGTGTTGTGGAAGATAAGCTTTTTTTAATAAATACACAATTTGCACATTGGGCCCTAATGTATATTTTTATTGTCATTTTTATTTATAAATAACTAATAAGTGTGAAATTTGTAATGTTTTTGTTGTTAAAAAAATTTAAAAAAATGAAGGTTGTCTTATAGTGGTAAAAAGTCGTCTGTAAGTTGACAGAGAGAGAAAGCTGATGTGGCAGGAAAAAATGTAGTTCGCTGGTGATCATTACAGTAGGCAGCCTAAGATTGATTACTCATGTTACTTTCTCTTAAAAATGACAGAAAAGTCCATCGTTTGCCTTTTCTTTTGTCGTAGAATTATGTCAACAGATCACAAAAGTCTTAAACAAAGTATATCCAGCCTCCACACGCACATGGCTGCAAATATGGATGGGGATCTTGGCTTATACAATGACATACACTATTCGCATCAAACTGTGAAGGGTGACGCACACGACGTGTACTCCTAGGGTGCACCGTGTTAATGAACCACGACACTCGGCGTGCATAGTTGTGTGGGTGTGTCATAGTCCATTATCGTAAATCAAGGAAACCCGATCCCTTTTCGTGAGCTAAAGGAAATCTGGTTCACTTTGGTAATTAGCTTTCTAAAATATGTTAGTCCAGGTTAAATGACACAATCACTTTTCGCGTGGTGGTTCTGTGCCTACATTTTTGTCTATTTATTGCGTAGTGTTTTGCTTTTGCATCTACTAGAAAAAAGAGTAAATTTAATGTGAAAATAGTACAGAACAACTAATAGATCATTCAATTAATCACTCATTTGGTGATTTACTTTTATTAAAACAATAAACACTAAAGATCAGTCCTCAACATAGGTTTTGACCAATACAATTACAAATGAAAGACAATGGTTGTCCCCAACTAGATGCAGCCTAAAGATACAATACACACACAACTTAAACTATAGCCTAACAATCTAAAGAAGACTAAGGATCAAGATGATCGAAAACCAGAAACCCAATGAAAACCAGAGAGAGCTTTGAGAGACTTTTGAGAGATAAAACTTTGATGGAATGAATGGTTAGCAAACCCTAGATCCGGATGAGATGTTATATAGAGCTCCATTTTACATAACAACCCTTGAAAAATAAAACACAACAAAACTAGACCAAAAGTTAATGGTTAGAGATATAACTAAGAATATTTATAATATAAGCCCTCCATATATCTTAAGCTTGCTAAACTAAAAATAATACGTTGAACACCCTCCCTTAAGCTTATGACACAAACATGTTAATCACACCCAGTTTTTTAGTTAACACACCATGTTGTGTGATCAAGGAGGCTTTAGTCTTAAAGATATCTGCAATGACTTTTGAGTCAACCTTTTCAGTTTTGATTATCCAGATGCAAGATGTAATCTAATCAAAATGTTTTGTTTTTCATGCATCAAAGATTGTGCTATTTGTATAGCAGGACTTATTGTCACAATTAAGCTACATAAACAAGGTCTTCACAAACCCCAATCCTTTAAAATCTTAATAACCCACATAATTTCACAAGTAGCTGAAGCCCCATTGCTCTGTATTCAGCTTCAGCTGAAGACTTAGGCAATGTAGCTTGCTTCTTGCTTTTCCAAAAAACCAGACTCTCATTAACAAATACACAATACGTAAAAACTGACCTTCTAGTCATGACACTTGGCTCCAATCTGAATCAGTTGATGCAGTGGACATTAAAAACAAGTATTATCCTTAGAGGAAATCAATACATAACTATGTGCAATTTTTAATTACTAAAGCATCCTTAAACCAATATTAAATTGTGATTGTAAGGGAGCATGTAATTGTTGGCTCAGGCAATGAACATCATATGATATATCTGGCCTAGTCATGCACATGTATATCAACTTCCATACTAACTTTTGATAACTGGTGATATTCCGTAAGTACTTATCATCACCTGTTTCTTTATGTGCTAGAACAATATTTTCTAGCAAATGTGTAACCACATGCCTACAAGCCAGTAACCTAAACTCATGAAGTAATTTCAAACAGTATTTCCTTTGATTCAAACACAAACCAAACTTGGTTTTAAAACCTCAATGCCAAGAAAATACTTCAATTCTCCTAAGTCTTTTATTTTAAACTTTTTGTTCAAAAAAGACTTAAACTCTTCAATCTTAAACTCAGAATTACCAGTAATAACCAAGTCATTCACACAAACAAGCAGATATAAAGAAACATCACCATTATTTATGATCATTTTTAGGCTGTTCAAAACCAGCTTCAACCTTTCATACAACTTATGATTCCACTGTCTTGGAGCTTGTTTTAAACCATACAAAGATTTTTTTCAATTTACAAACTCTATTATCACATTTTTCAAAAAAACCAGGATGAGGTAACATATAAACATCCTCATTTAAACAACCATACAAAAAGGCATTATTACCACCCATTTGATATAATTTCCAATCTTTTTGAATAACAAGATTAATCAAACACCTTATAGTACTCATCTTAACAACTAGACTAAAGGTTTCTTCATAGTCTATACCTTCTCTTTGATTAAAACCTTTACTAACCAGCATTGCCTTATACCTTTCTATCTCACCAGTTGACATATATTTTATTCTAAAAACACATTTACTTCTAATTGGTTTTCTTCCAAATGGTTTTTTTCCAAAGGAAGATCAACTAATTCCCATGTATCATTTTCATATAGGGCTTGCATTTCATTATTCATAGCATTAATCCAGTTAAGATCCTTAGAAGCTTCTTCATAAGAAGAAGGTTCATAAGATTTATTCAGATTAGACACAAATACAGAATTTTCAAAATTTAACACAGAATGATTGGTAAACCTATTTAAACCATACTTGACTTTATTATCTAACACATAGTCATTTAGTTTAGCAAGCAACTTAGAAGCTCTAAAAGACTTCCTTAGGTTAACTTCCTCTATTTGATTTTCAAAAACATTTTGGAAAACAAGAACCACATTGTTTGTACCAACATTGCCCTTAGATTGTATTGTTTCATCTATAGGAGTTGCAGACTGTGTTTCACCATGACCAGGCTGATGAATAACAAAGTCAGGTAACTGGTTGATGCATTTTGTAGAACAACTAGAAAGGGGAAGTTGAATAGTTTTACCGTTTTTAATTAAAAATTAGATGTCACTTATGTGAACTCCAATAGATATACAAAATGTATATGATAGCGACTGCAATTTTATTTTTAAAAAAAAGGGGTAAATAAGTAATCTACGAAGTATGAACAAGTAAAGATAGAACAGATCAATACCGATGATACAATGTATTTATAAATCGGTACGGCTTTAAGAAGCTCCTCTTGCTACTACAACTCCCCAAGTACCCAACTTGAGAGTTATCTTCACTATGTCAACAAGCTCCCTTTAGGTGGAGAAAACCATACATGTCGCTTACACTTTTTCTAGTACTAAGCTAAATACCGAGTTCTACTTTGAGATAGAACCAATCTAACACACTATGTATTTTATGACCTAAATACTAACCTATCATACACATATGATACACAACACACAACACAATAGATATAAGATGAAGGATTATCACAATCGTGATGACTCAACTAAAAACTATTATACACTGAAGTTGACGTTTCGTAAGTGTTCTTCAACTAAAGAGTGGAATGAGTTGATCACTTGAATAGAAAAAAAAAATGGATTTTATTTAACTCATTCCACTTTTAGTGAAAGATATCACTTAGAAGACGTCAAGCTTCAAGTGTTAATAGTTTAGTTGTGTCATCACGATTGTGATAATCATTCATCTTCTATATCTTGTGTTGTATGTTGTGTATATCATATGTGTATGATAGGTTAGTATTTAGGCCACAAAATACATAGTGCGTTAGATTGGTTCTATCTCGAAATAGAACTCGGTATTTAGCTTTATACCAGAAAAAGTGTAAGCGACGTGTACGGTTTTCTCCGCCTAAAGGGAGCTTGTTGACATAGTGAAGATAACTCTCAAGTTAGGTACTTGGGGAGTAGAGTAGGGTGAAGAGGAGCTTCGTAGCCGAACCACTATAAATCATTGTGTCATCGGTTTGATCTTTCTTATCTTTAGTTGTTCATACTTCGTAGATTACTTATTTACTTATTGCATCGCTATCATATACACTTATGTATATCTCTTGAGTTCTCATAAGTTGACAATCTAAGTTTTAATTTAAAAATGGTAAAAACTATTTAACCCCCCTTCTAGTTTCCACATATGGGTTTCTCCCCTTTTCATTATCTTCCTTAGGAGAATTAGAGGAGGATGTAGTTACCTTACTAAAGCGGATCCGAAAGTTCTCCATGGCTCAAGACATTGGGGCACGTGCTGATGTTCATATCTTTAATAGGATTGGTTTTGCTGTAACTAAATGAGTGAGGGCCCAGATAGTATCTCGGCTTCCTACTAATGTCTTGTAAATCTCTTTAGTTTCTAATAAAGTGATTCACATTAAATAATAATAATAATAATAATAATAATATGTTGCTCTACTCATGGGGAGGAGGGCTTGATGTATGTGTGGATCTAACAGGTTCATCGCCCTTGACATAAACTGGGATGATTGATTTTGTACCCGGACGTGCGATGATTGATGTTGCACAACATAAATGCTTAAAATATGAGGCTATGTGTGCAGAAATTGGATATGGTTTTCTCCCCTTCTCATTCTCTTCTTTTGGGGAACTTGAGAAGGATGCAGTTACCTTACTAAAGCGGATTCAAAAGTTCTTTATGACTCAAGATATTAGGGCACGTACTGCTGTTTATATTTTTAGTAGGATCAGCTTCGCTATAGCTAGAGGAGTAGGGGCCCAGATAGTATCACGGCTTCCCACTAATTTTTTATAAATCCTATGATTTTGACAAATGGCTTTATAGAAGTCTCAAATGGAGGACCATACTTCTGACTGGCTTAGGGTGGTTCCAATCTTCGGGTTAGGACAGACTATGAATGGTATGACTTACCGGTGTGTGTTATGCTATCGGTTAGGTGTTCCCTTATTCTTTGTTCCGAAGCCGTGCCCAGCTTGCTCCAGGGTCTATGCGAGGGATATTTATGGGGAACATTATGTGTTGTGTGTTGGTATTGTCGATATTAAACATCAGCATAACGTTGTGCGCGCTACCCTTGTCGACATCTGTTTTTGGTCAGGGATTTCAGCTGGTATAGAAGTTGATATCAGGCTTAGTGACGTGCGTGACAAAACCCTACGTCCAGCTGATATGTTGCTCTACTCATGGTATAGAGGGATTGATGTATGTGTGGATCTTACAAGGTTCTCGCCTTTGACGTAAATTAGGATGGCTGATTTTTTGCCTGGTCGTGCTGTGATTGATGCAGCGAAACGTAAATGCGTTAAGTATGAGGCTAAGTGCACCAATATTGGGTATGGTTTTATCCCATTCTTATTCTCTTCTTTTGGGGAATTAGAGGAGGATGTGATAGACCTACTAAATTGAATCTCAAAGTTCTTAATGGCTCAAGATATTAGGGCGCGAGCTGCTGTTCACATCTTTAGTAGGGTTGCTTTTGCTATAGCTAGAGGAGTGGGGGCCCAAATAGTATTTTGGCTTCCTACTAACTTCTTGTAAATATTTTGAATTTCTAATAAAGTGATGTTTATAATAATATAATAATAATAATAATCATAATAATAATAATTCCATGAAATTGTATTTGGGTTTTTAACCGACGAATCTCAAATTCACCACTTCTCTGAAACGATACTTGGGAGATCAATACTTGCCAAGATACTTTTGTATTTAGGTTTGTATAATGTTTCCATTTCTATAAATTATTTTTGGTGCTAAAATGACAACATCAAACATTTTCATTATTCCTTTTTGGAAGATGTTTCAGTGAGTTGATTAATTCCTAAGATTTTCTTCTCTCTAACTAGGAATTTGATCATTTATACACTGAACAGCCTTATCAAAACTATTTAACCATTTTTCATTCACATATTTTTTCTTCCTTAAGTTGTTCTGGAAGAGCATGGTTTTGTTTGATAATTTCAGTGTTTTGGAGTTGAAAAGTAGGAGCTTCTAATTTAGCTTCTTTAAGGACTAGTAATTCATCTCTACATTTGTTAAACTTAAAAGCAAGTTTATTATATTTTTTTAAACAAATAAAGTCTCTTCTCTTCAACAAACTTAAAGTCAACATTTATATAGCTTAAATAGGACTGCCAATCAGTATCCTCATCCATTGATAATTAGATGTTTACCTTTCTCATGGTGATATTAACCCATTCACCATTTCTTGCATGATTCTTTCCAACTGTTATCTTTTCTTCTTCAAAAAAAGCCATGAGTACCCTGACTTTAACCATTTGTTCATCATCGTAACTTACTTCCTCTTCATCCCAGCTAAAAGTTTCAACAACAAGACCTTTATTTTTAGTTTGAAGAGGTTTAGAAGGCTAAGTACTTGAAGGACCACCTTCTAGAAGTGCAAGTTTGTCTTTGACCTTCTTGTACTTAGTTTTGTAATCTTTTTGCATTTTCTACTCAGTTTGATTATTTTGAAAGTTTTGAGCAGACTAAAGAAATTTTGGTCAAAATTTGGCAGACCTTGAAGAATAGTTTGACAGTGAGGATTTGTAAGAAGGAACTGATGTTTTAGAAAAAGTGTCTTTTGTAAAGTGACATGATTTACCACATTTAAAACACTGAATATTTTCATACTCCTTTGTTCCAGAAAACTTGTTTCTTTTTATAAAACGTTTTGAGCCTGTAGGTAATGCTCTTTCATGAAATTCAACATCTAAATCCCTTAAATATTCCTCATTAGTTCTTTCGTCAACCCCATCATCTAAATTATCCTAGAAGTCCTGAACAACACTGTTAGAGAAAAAAGTAGTTGATTGGGTGCAGTTATCAATGCCTTTTTGGTCTTAGTGTATCTCCTTGAGATTAAGTTGTCTTTATAGACAAACCTCCTATAAATGTCAGCAAGGTCAAGGGTCTAAATGTGGTTTGCATTTATCAAACCTTGTGAGAAGCTTAACCACTTCTTAAGGAGACTGTTTAGAAAACCAACATTGATTTCATGCTTATATAGTTTAACACCATTATTTGAAAGCTCATTGAGAAAGATTTTGTAACGGGTGTAGGTCTGAGAGACACCTTCAGAGTCTTTGGCTCTAAAGGTATTATACTCAAGTATCATATCCATGTCTTGTTTTCCTTGGTATCTTAGGGGCCTACACAATTTTGAACCAAGTCAGTCCAAGTTTGTTTAGTTGTTTCACAGCTAATGACTAACTCTATTATATCATCTGCTAGACATGATATAATGATGATTTTTAGGCTTTGGTCTTGATTGACCATCATCCTCTCATTATTTGACTATTATGCTTCAAGTTTGGGTGTATCATCAATGGTCTTGGGTTAGAAAGGACCATCCTTGATATATGTAATGTAATAGGGTTCCATTTTAGTTATTTAGCAAAGCATTCGCTTATTTCCTTTGTCAAATTTACCAACTTCAAGTTGGGGAGCTATAGTAGTGTAGCTTCCTCCCTTTTATTCGACTAGTTGAGGTTTAAAAACATTTTGATACCACTTGTAGGATCTTGGTTTTAAAAGTGTTTACTTGTAATGTAATGAAAAGACTTATAACCACGTATAGGATCTAACTTTTTGAGTGGTTTTAAGTGTTTAAAAGTTTTACAAATCTTCTTCTCTGATATCATTAGTTCCCTATTAACTAGACCAAATTTAACTTTATTCTAGCCCATGTTTACTTGTAATGCAATGAAAAGACTTATAAGAAGTTATGAAAATGTATAGTAAATGACACAAAAGTTTTCCAACGTTTAAATTCCTATTATAAGTGACTAAAGAATTTACTTGTCTTACTATACGGAATAAGTAAGACGAGTTAAATGGAAATGTATGTATATGATCTCCTCACTAAACTCAAAGTAAACCAAGTATTACTTTGAGTTACAACTACACTAACCAATTAAACTATTTCATAGACTTAGTTGTTTTCTTGGAGGAGTAAAGTGTTTGTGAATGTTTCAATATTAAATGCACAAACTTGTTTTACTCATTTACAACTCTTCTATTTATAGGCTAAGGGTTGGATAATACCCGTTGGGTAATAAGTAGGTGTCCAAATGTTGATGGACCAAGTACATTCATACATTTGTCTTTGTTACATGAGGCTATTTTAAGAACGGGACAAACGCTCTTTCGGATAGATAGTGATGACAATGTCTTTGTTCTTTACCCAAACATTGATATGTTGACTTTGGTGGATAAGAATTTGTACTTATCCTTTCAAATATATCTCGCCTATTCTTTAGTCACTTAGACATTTGTCTAAGTCTTCAGCTATTCAAATGTTGAGGAGATCGAATAGAGTTCAGTGAGCTTATTGCCACAACTCACTGAACCTATTACCGTCTTTTTTGGTTCAGGGACTTCATTCACTAAGTTCCGCCTTAGTGAATGGTGAGTCTTTCTTTTTAGACTCGGGTTGAACTCCATGAAGATAACTTACTGAATGACTATTTATTTAGTGACTTTAGTATTGTTTAAGGTTATCTAACACATGGGATATTTTCTATTCAAATCCTAAGATGAAGATCATTTGGCATTGAATTGGCCCAACAATCTCCCCCTATTTGGATATAAATATAGCCTAAGTATTTTTCAGTGTAAGTAAGGAAATACAACTTCTTCTTACACTGAAACTCTAGAAAGCAAGTAAAGGACACTGATAACTAAAATACTCCATTGTGTTAATACAAATAATGTCTAAAAACGTTATTTATATTTTTCAACCTCTCTACGTTTTGAAGATGACAAAATGTAAAAACGTCTACGATAAAAATAAACGTTTACACGTTGTTAATCGTAAATTTCCATTTCGACGTTGATGACATCAAATAACGTCTATTTTATAGCATCATTTATCCCATGTAATTAACTCATTTTGTATAATTATTGCAAAGAATTGTTACTTAATCGTTTGTATTTGAGAATTGCAGTAATTACAGAGTACTTGGTAAAGATTAACTAAAAGGCACACATTCTGGAGCTTAAACGAAGATATTTTGAAGATTACTATTCTGACAACCAATACGCCGTATCCAACAAGGAAGATATGACGTATCTATGCCTACACTCACCAAAGACCACGAAGGAAACAAGATCAATACGCCATATCCAGAGAAGACCAATACGCCGTATTCAAGTTATAGAAGGTGAATATTCTAGAAGATATCAAACATGGTCCCTACTCTAAGAAACCCCTGATACGCCGTATCTAAGACTTTGGATACGTCGTATCAAACATATTCCAAACCTTATAAATAGAAAACTCAAAAATGAGTTTTAAGTGTGCTAAATCATATTCTTGATACCTAAACCATAAAAGTCGATTTTAAGAGGAGAAGAAGAGCACAAGAGGTCTTGCAACACGATTAATTCCATAGGAGACAACGTGTAATTTCTTATACTCTGGTAATCGTTCAGTTTTTGGTATCATTCGTTAACTCGGTTAGTTTACCTTGGCTAAATCATTACTTTTGTATTAATTATGATGTTTGAAGGCTAATACCTTTGGGTATTAGCCATTATTATAAAGATCTTAATGTTTGGTTTGTTTATCTCGATTTCTTAATTTATCGTTGATTGCTTGTTTATGTTTATCAATTTATACTTGTTTACGTGCTTTTGTATGCGACCTATCATTCAACTGGATCTAGTGATACATACCAAGTAATCTAAATGCCGGGATAACTCTCCATATAACGATTTATACATATAGACCAATAGGATCACAAATAACAACCTATCTTTACTCTTAAATTGTGAGCTTAGCTGGACCAATAGGTTACCTTAGGATCAATGAGTATGTTCTCGATTAATTGGGAAAGACTTGGTAAGTGGACTACTAGTTTATGACTTGCCGTTAAACAGTAAGTGGGTAAAGTATCCATGAGCTAGGGTGATCGGCTGGATTCACACCGTAAATATATATGATATACAATAAAATATAAAATATATAAATAAGTGTAAAAACCAACAAGATCAATGAAACCGAGAAGTAGTATAGAGCTTTCCCTAAGGGAAGAAGTCCGCTTATTTCTTCAATAATGTTTTTGCCACCTCGAGATAAGTAAATCATTGCCTAAATAAACAAACCAACGTTCTGATATGGATTAATAATGGTTAATACTATTTTTTTATATTTGCTAGATCGCTCTTTTATCCTTATGTTAATTGCTTGCGGTGTGTTTAAGTGTCTTGTTTGGTTTTGTACCACCTAACACCAGTGCTAGTCTATCAGGCTTGAAAACCACCCTTATCATAGATTTAGGATTAACATAGGTTTAGACTAGAATAGACTAACTTAGATTAGAAAACCAAAGCTATTAATAAATTGAAAGTGTTTCTCGCTCTCAGTGATCGACACCCTACATACCACGAAACTACCATCGACCGGGTACACTGCCCGTTAAAGTGCTGTTTTTGGTTAAGTCGGCAAAATATATATTTAAAACTTGAAATCATAAATTACAACCACACAACGACACAATCAAGTTTTTGGCGCCGCTGCCGAGGAGTGAAAAATTAATCTTGATTTTTATTTGATATTTTGGTTTTTAACATTAGATTAGATCTAACCCTTAGGATTAGTGTAATTTAGATTAGTGTATAATTCTGTATATTATGTATATTTGCGTGTTTAATTGTTTGCGTTATTTTAATTGTTTTTCTCTAATACACTATTCTGGTCGATAACTCGATACGGCGTATCCACTTCCATTGGATACGGCGTATCCAACTTTCTATCCATTACAACATATTCATTCAAAAAGTTTAATACGGCTTATTCAGTTCCATTGAATACGACGTATTGACTATCTGATACAGTAACAGATATGGTTTTTCGCATTTAATTTCCGTATATTTGTGTTTTCTTTCTCCTGAGCCCATCCTACTGATTGTTTATCCCTTGTTTCAGGTAGTGCATGACAAGAAGTTCGACTAAGGAACTATTTACACCTTTCAAGGATCCGAAACGAGAATTTCAATCATCTAGGAAGCACTTCAAGACACTAAGTCTTGACGAATCAAGATCGCCTAATTTCGATCTATTTTCTGACCAAGAAGAATATTCGGAGGAAGAAGTTGCGGAAACAATGGCGGAAACTATGGAACAATACATGAGCAAAACTCGAGCCGACTATGGATCGGGAGTTGCTAGGCCTAAGATCGAGGACAAGGATAATTTTGAACTGAAAGGCCAATTTCTCAAGGAACTACGTGACAACACCTTCAGCGGTTCGGATCATGAAGATGCGAACGAACATATTGAGAAAGTTCTTGAGATCGTGGATTTATTCCACATCCCTAATATAACTATAGACCAAGTGATGCTTAGAGCCTTTCCTATGTCCTTAACTGGAGCCGCAAGTCGTTGGCTAAGAAACAAACCATCTGGTTCGATTACAACTTGGGAAGATCTGAAAACAAAGTTTCTAAGCAAATATTGCCCACCTGCTCGTACTGCAAAGAAAATGGAGGAGATCAACAACTTTCAGCAAGAACCGGATGAAAACCTCTATCAAGCTTGGGAGCGATTTAAAGAACTCTTGATGAAGTGTCCTCAACACTATTTAACATAAATGCAGGAGGTAGTCTTGTTCTATAATGGATTGGATGTTCCAACTAGACAAATTCTTGATTCAAGAGGAGCCATACCATCAAAGACTGCTGCTGATGCGAAAGTAGCCATCCAAGAAATGGCTGAATACTCTCAAAAATGGCACAATGGAACATCAAGGACCAGAAGTACTGAAACTTCTGACGGACTAGCAGCCATACAAGCACAACTCAACAATCTTGGAAGAGAAATCAAGAAAGTAAATGAAAAAGTTTATGCTGCTCAAGTAGGATGTGAACAATGTAAAGGTCCCCACTACACCAAAGATTGTCCACTCAAGGAAGAAGGGAAAACCCTCGAAGAAGCTTACTACACTCAATTTGGTGCACCTTTTCAAGGAGGGGGATATAGAGCAACTGCTCCAGGGTTCTACCAAAGGAACAACGCGAATCCTTCATACCAAGAACGAAGGCAATCTATGGAAGAAACCCTAAGCAAGTTTATGAGTGAATCGGGAAAAAGACATGAGGAGAACTCTAATTTGATCAAAGAGACCTGAGCTTCAATGGATGCTGCCATAAGGAACCAAGGAGCATCAATTAAAACTTTGAAGATCCAAATCGGGCAAATAAGCAAGGTCCTACAGGAAAGAGGATTTGGAAGTTTACCGAGCTCAACTGAAACTAACCCGAGAGACCATGTCAAGTCGATCTCAACTATTGTTAAAGCTGATTCATACCCGATACGCCGTATGAGATCCTCCCAATATGCCGTATCCACTGGACAGAACGGTACACTGACGTAGGAGACAAAACAAACGACAATTCCGTTTCTAAGTCGTTTGAATGGTTACTACTGTGAAGAAAAAAAGGGATCATATGGACCATAATTCTCGAAAGCTTACTTTGAAGTTTCATATATCAATAATTCTATACCCAGAAAGGAGAAAGACCCAGGGAGTTTCACTTTACCTTGATTCATTAATAATGTTTGCTTTGATAATGCCCTTGCTGACTTAGGAGCTAGCGTTAGTGTTATGCCTTTCTCAACCTACCTTAACTTAGGATTAGGCGAATTAGCTCACACTAAGTTTACAGTTGAATTAGCAGATATGACTGTGAAATATCCAAAAGGAATTGTTGAAAATGTGCTAGTAGGTATTGGTAAATTGTTTTCCCTGTAGATTTTATAATTCTTGATATGCCCGAGGATATCAAAGTGCCCTTGATCCTCGAAAGACCATTTTTGTCTACTGCCCGTGCTAAGATTGATGTTTTCAAAAGAAAGATTACTTTGAGAGTTAGGGAAGAGAAAATAATTTTTAAAAGTGTTAAACCTGCTAGAAGTTTAATTAAGAGGGTCTACATGCTAAGCTTAAGAGAAAGAATGGAACTTGACTTAGAAGCTAGGCTAATGGGAGAGACTTTGGTGTTGAATAGATCATTAGACCCTTTCTTTGAGGATTACATAGAACTAAACGATCTTAATGTACCATTAGAGCTTAGAAGAGATCAAGTTGATAATTTAATGCCCACCATTGAGGAAGGTGAGGTAGTTGAGGAATTTAGAGCTAGGAATGATGCTAGAATGGTTAGCAAAATTTTTGGATACCCTAGTGATTGCGACTACGATAAGAAGATCTGTATTGATTGTGCGTACAACTTGAAGTTCTCTTGCATGATAGGTTTTGAATTTTTACACGCTAATTTTTCCCTATATTGTAGGTCAATGTAATGTCCAAAAAGTTTCATAACTCTATAATGAGGGACAAAATGGAATACAAGGGAAATAATGTAGTTGGAGCCTTAATGAACATACCTATCTTTTTTGGAACTCTTTCTATCTTAACAGATTTTTGCAGTTTTAGAAGATATGGATGCTTATCGTGATGAAGGAATGGGCGATGTTATTTTTGGCGAACCGTTTTTAAGAGAAGTTAGGATTAATGCAAAACGGTTTGAAGGAATGATTACCATTCACAATGGTAATGAAGAAGTTACTTACCAAATGGCACGGTCACATCCGAGGTTTAAACAACACACTAATGAACAATGCAACAAGATCCCGCCATTACTGAAGGTAAGTGAAGAGGATAAAATGAATGGAATCTCGCACTCATACCAAAAGCTTAAGGGATTCTACAAAGGAGTCTTGAACTTAGGGCCCGAATATGTCCGAGATGCGAAGATGGAAGAATGGCTCACACGCGGGCACATAAGCGTGCATGAGATGGAATGAAAAGAAGGAAGGAAAAAGTCTAACTTAAAGACTAGCTGAAACAAAAGTGCTTCCCGGGAGACAACCCGGATTGTTATTTATTTTTATCGAGTCTGTCTTCCCAGACATCAATACGGCGTATCCGCTCCATACCATACGGCGTATTGAATGTCTGGACGTTATCAGTCCTTTATTTTTATGCACTTTTAAAACATTATTGTCAGTTCTGTCAATACGGCGTATTCATGCACATGATACGGCGTATTCAACAGACTGACCCGTATTTAGTATTTAGTTTAGTTTAAATTAACCGTAGGTACCAAGATAGGAATGCATGTTTTTCTTATATTTTGCACAGGACCTCGCTGCAAAGAAATCGACGAAGTTGGTGAAGTATCAATCATCTGGAATCCTATGTGTGTTGTAGTCATGCTGGTATCCAGACGCATTTACAACACACATCCTTGCTCATAAACTCAACATGGAGAATCTACCGAGCAAAATATCAGGGGAGTTTCTCATTCTAATTCTTTTTAATTCCCGTTTTTAATGTTTTATCTATACAACGAGGACGTTGTATAATTCAAGTGGGGGGATGGGAATTAGAATGATACTTGTCCTATTTTTCACACTAAAATGCTTAAATTATGCTCAAATTTAAAAAAAAATCAAGCATACTTTTGTGAAATTACTTGATACATAACCTGCACACAATAACCCTTGTTAGATATTGTGAGGATTTAACCTTATCCATTTCCAAATGTTTACCTAAATTCCACAAAATATGAGTGTGTCGGTGATGTTGTAGACTTTAGAACTTGGCTTGGTATATCTATTCGAGACCACAATAATGAGTACTATAGATTTAGATGGAGTAACTTGTTTAAATTGGTAAATTTTTAGGATTACACCCAAAAAGCCTATACATGTTGTTTTATTAACTAACTACACTGGTTAGTTAACCCCCGTATAAACCCTTTGTTTACTCTCATCTTAAGAGTAAGATACCCCTAGAACAACCCGTAGAGCCAATCCTTTAGGAATTACACCAACTATTTATTTTGTTACACCTTTACACCTTAGCCTACCCTGTTAGATTATGTCCATTTATCAGTTGCTAGTTGCTTAAAGTGTAAAGTATGTATTTCCCGAGTCTTGTGTCAATTTTTTATCTTTGGTACGGTTGGGAAGAAATTTGCACATTGCAAATGGGAATGTATAAAGTAGTCAAAACTCATGTATTTTTACTACCAACGCAATTATTGGTACGTCCGAAGAATGAAGAATTACCGAAGGAATTATCCAGAGTTATTATGATCGTGAAGATGGTGAAATTACACCGAGTTTCATAGTATAGTGTAGTAAAAAAATCAAAAAAATTAGAAAAATCGCAACAAAAAAGAGAAGGAAAGTTTGAAGATAATCGTTTCGCAAAAGCTTAGACCGAAGGAATTATATGAAGGATCGATTATTCGTTGATACGTCTTATAAGTCAACGATGTAGAGTATTGTATAAAGTGGTAGATATCGCCACTTGTCTTGTAAAAGTTTGTAAAGTATGGGATGATTAGGAAGTTGACCGTTACGGGAACGCCAACTTAGGTTGTTGTTTTTTATCAATGATCAAGACGTTTGTAAATAGTTGTGTCTTAATCATGGTAACGGTCGGGAAAAAGTGTCTAGCAACTTATATCTTAGACTTAATCTATTTGTTTTGTAATTTTTATTTAACAACAATTTATTTCCCTTTCTTAATCATTAACCATGGGTTTTACACGAATGAGGATGTGTACGAATATGCATGTCTATTCCGTCGTTACGGCTATGTATGCATGTCTCAGCTGTCTTATTGGTGTATTACTATTGGTGAAAGTTAGAAGATCCCTACCCTATATCATTCTCCATCCTAACCCTTGGTTATACTCGAATAAGGATGTGATCGAACACACATGTCTATTCCGTCGTTACGGCCATGTATGTGTGCTTCAGCTGCCCAGTTGGTGTGATACTCCTTGTTTGTGTGGTACTTTTGGTGAAAGATTATAGAATGATAAACCCTTAACCTTATAATAAAAATCCATTTTACCTTTATAAACTTGTTACTCTTTAGCTCTAGTGGTGGAGATGTGTATCCTTGCCAAGCTTATTATAGAATACTCGTCATGACCGAACAATTAAGCGAATTAGTTACATGTTACCACATAGATTAGTTGTGGATTTAATTGTCTTTCATTTCTACTATTTGTGAGGTGTTATGGTTATTTGTGTACTTGTATAGATCGAATAATGCTTAAACCGGAAAAAAAAATCCTTAGGGATACATTTTTATAAACTTCTAAATGCTACTTGAGGACAAGTAGGATTCAAGTGGAGGGATATTTGATGACATCAAACAACGTCTATTTTATAGCATCATTGATCCCGTCTTTATTACCTGTTTTATATTCTTTTAAATAATAATTGATTATATTTATTATTTGCAGTAAATATCGAGTATATGGTGAAAGTTAGTGAAAAGGCACGCATTGTGGAGCATAAACGAAGAGTTCAATGAAAGTCTACAAATTCTGACAACCTATACGGCGTATCATTCTAAAAGTTATGCATAAAATAGATTTAAAATGGCGAATTTGTGAGTTAATGGTGAAATGAAACGGAAAATGATTAAAAAAAAAAAAATTTATGTTAAAAATTTTTTAAAAAAAAATAAAAAAAAAAAAAAAAAATAAGATATGAAGTAAAATAATGAAGAGTGAAAGATTTAGACATGTCTTAATGATTTGGCCATAACTTATTCATTCGAGCTCCATTTTAGTTGATTCAAAAGGCCATAGAAAGATAAAAAGAAGATCGTTATGTTTATGTAATAAAAGATCCAGAATTATGAAGTTAGCTCGTGGTTATATCAGTTAGAAAATACATTTCGTGAATTATGGGCTAGACACATGAACAAGGAAAGAAGAAAATAAAGCCCACTTGGTTTATTCTTGGGCCTTGGATGAGCTATTTTGGGACATAGAGTAAGCAAAAAGAAGAGAGAAACTTGGGCTTTATGGTGCTAGTTTTGACGAGTGAGAAATGCAGACAAAAAAAAAAATAAACAAAATTGGGAAATTGGGATTGGGCTTGGCTAGAGGATCATGAGAGAAAAATGGGATTTATCCCCTATATAAACACACAATCTTTAGAGGTTGAGACACTTTTATATACTTATTCGTTTTATCCGACAGTAGGAAGGAAGAAAAAAGAAGAATAGAAGATCTAGTGAAGTGGTCCAATTAATGGGAAAACTCTTGTAATTTCTACACTCCACTATACGCGTTCGGTTATCATTATGTTTAATTATTCATCTATGATTTCTTGTATTGTTACAATGACTATCGGTAATACCTTTAGGTCTTATCCATGTTTATGATAATTTATAGTTTTTGATTTGTCTTTATATCGATTGTTCTTTATTCGTTGCATGTTGATTATGTTTATCACTTCATACACGTTTATGTGCTTAATTATGTGTTTTCCCTATCATTCAACTGAGTCTAGTCCTACATATTTAATGCACTTCAACTTTAGTGTTGTTTGGGCGTAGGCTAAGAGTCTAGGATAGAAACATATAACGCTTATTCATATAACTAGAATACTAGGATAACTAATAGAAAGCCCTATTTTGATCTATGGTTAACTAGATAGGTAGACTAAGCCAGTGACTTAGGATTACACATAATGTCCTATTTCTATAGGTAGTTAAGTAGGCGTGGACTACTAGTATATGAATTTCCATTATGCAGTAAGATGGTAAAGCCTCCATGAGCTAGGATTCAATATAACCACCAATATATTTTCCCATATAGGTTATAATCAACGGTGTGAGCTTTATGCAGGTTTATGTTAATTGGGACAAGATTAACTAGTGACAAACCTCGAGTCTAGGGAGAAGATCCACCTGACTTTGGAATGATATACCACCAACGAATTAATACAATCATTGCACGAATAGACAATCAAGGCATATTATTAGATTAAACTGGCTAATACATTTTCCTCAGATTTGATTGCTTCCTAATATTTTGTTAATCATTTGTGTGCATTATTTATCATCACCTTAGGATAATTAGAACTAAACTTGTGCCAGTCTCTCAAGCTGAAAACCCCCTTTGTGTTAGTTTAGGTTTAATTAGATTTACTTAGAATAATTAGCCTTAGATTAGTACTAAAATAGGTATATAAAATACTTTGTAGCATTAAAGACGTTAACTTCCACTCTTAGTGATCGACACCCTACTTACCACGAAGATACATCTGACCATGTACACTGCCCGTTAGAGTGTTGTTTTTAGGTATAGTCAGCATAAAATAAATAGTAAAACTTTGTAATAAAAAACAACCTACACAAAGACACATCAACTCTTCACCCCCAAAATTTTCTTAGTAGAGTACACATTATGCTTGGAGAACTTGTTCAACTAAGATATCTGCCATAGCTTACGCCCTTCACCCTAGTGTTTGATCCCTTTCAACGCATCTTTTTCATACCCCATTTGGTAGGACTCCAAAGCGTAGGAACCATGTCTTCAATCCATTCAATCTCATATCGAGCTGCTTTTGTCTTCGTGATCGACGTGGTATACATTCTTTCTGGATCAGAAGATTTTAGATACTCCAGGTCATTGTTGAAGAAGTAACCAGCAGCAACGGTTAGATGACCTGGGTGACCTTGTAGAGGAAGAGGTTTAGACAGGTCAAAGGGGTAACGATCTCCTTTAGGATTATTCCAATCAAGCCCTGCTTGTCAATGCATTGAAACACTCTTGGAAGTGGTACTCTAGTTCTATGCTGCTAGAACACGTGCCTTTTAACAGATTATAGGTAGGTCATAACAAGATATCTTGAGTAAGATTATCAATTTTGAGTTGATTCAACACATACTTAGAGAAGTCAATTGGATTGGCCATTAGGTTGTTGAATGTAAGAGGATCCTTTATAGCAGAGACCATTTGATTGAACCAAGGCTGTTCGGGTTGATCAAGTACAACCTGACGCTTGTACCATTCCGGATTAAGAGTAGGAGGCCTTAGAGGTTGCGTGAACCATTCTGGATTCAGAGTCTTAGTTTTCTTAGGTTCATAAGCATCTTGTGATTGATCATCATCATGAACCACATCTTCACCCACATCATCCATTACCACCTTAGTAGTAGGTTCTTCAACCGGTACCTTTGTAGAAGCAGACTTACCAGTTTTAGAGCCTTTAGATGGAGCTTTACCTTTAGGGGTTTCCTTGGTGGTGAATGGATTCTGGATAGACTTCGGGCTCTTTGGTTCTACTCATTTTTTTTATTTCTTACCCTGGATTGGTCTAAATTGAGGTTTCATCGTCATCGTCTTCCTCATATCATCTTTCTTACTTATGGTTTTGACCGTGACGCAACTCTATTATCCATGCATTTTTCATACCTTATAAAGTCTTCATGAGAGGATTGGTACAATCTATAATTGGAGATTTCTATTGAAGGATTGTTTAATAATGTTGGTATAGAGAGCACTTTTCTGATCAAACTCTTTAAGAGATGCCTTGTCTGTAGACTTGATAGTAAACTTTGGCATCTTTTACTTCTCAGCTTGTTCCTTTTTAATCTTAAGAATATCTGAAGGACTTTTCTCTGATTTTTATTTTAGATCAACTATTGGTGTCTGTTTCTTGGGTAACTCAGGAATTTGCTGCAAGAATATTTCTGAATAAGATCTGTTGTGTGTTTCTTCATTTCTTTTTGAAAGACATCCCCAACTTTGGATCCAAGATAATTATTTTTTATAAAAAGTATAAAACTTGTGTTTACGAGCAGAAGGTTTAGCAGAGAGATATATTTTTCATTAAGTTCAGACATATCTTTTCTTAATTTAGCAAATCTTCAGCTAATCATTCAGAGAGTGCATTGATTCAGAAAAAATAGTGGTGATGAGTTCGGAGCATCGTTTGGGATTGTGGTTGTCTACTTAACCTGACACTCCTCATTCTATCTTGTAGGTTTCTAATTTTTGTTTTTCTTATTGTTTGTTAGGAATCAGTGCTGTTGTTTGTTGAGGTATAGGTGGTGTGGTGGAGACAGATGGAGGAGGTAGAGTTGTTATAGTAGCTATTGAAGGAGATTCTTGTACTGGTGTGAGAACTAAAGGCTTAGAGATCTCAGACACTGGTACTCTAAGCATGGATGGAAACTGGATATGTGGAACTTCAGACAGGATCTTAACTTCCAATAATGAGTTGATCTCTACATCTGTAGTATCCTTAACAGTACTAACTAAAGAAGAATCAGAAGAAAGTTTAAGAAATTGATCACCAAAACCTAAAGATACAGATAAGCTAAAGCTTGTTGGAGGGAGTTCGGTCTTCTTAGCATCATCCTTTACTTCTAAAGTCTTTTTAGCATCTGCCTTTAGTGCATCAGTAACATCTTCATTACCTTTATCAGAATCTTCAACATCCGCATTTGACATTTCTACATCCTCATCTTTATGCACACATATCTTATACTTATAGATTTCATCTTCATCAGATTCAGTTTCATCATCTTCATTATCAGCATCTTTAGTATCACTGATATGATCATCGCCTTCGTCATTAGCATCACCTTCTTTATCATCATTCTGTTCATCATTAAGTTGGTCTTCTTCCGAGTATTTACTTTCTTGTTTTGATCCCCACTCAAGAATAACATTTTCTTTAGTTATATCCTTTTCCTCATCGGGAACCCCTGATTTAGTACCAGTTCCTTCACTTGAGGTAGCAGAGACGACTAGGGACTCATCAAGAACTCCTGGTATAGTACCAGTTTCTTCACTTGAACCTCCAGTACCTGGTTGTCTCTTGCTGGTCTTTCTACTTTCTTTGAGAGCTTGGATAGTATCAGCAACTTCTTGTTCTTCTAGAGTAAGAGATGGAACACCCTTGAGCTTTTTGGAGATCAAAAAGTCCTTTGCCTAAATTTTCTTTCTTTATTGTTGGATCTATGACATTTTTCAGTCATAATCTTGCATGAGTCAAGCATAGCTTACCTTTTTTGGCCTTTTGCTTTGCGTCTTCAGCTTCAGTTTTGATGGATTGACTTACCTAAGTCCAAAGCAATGTTTGGATCATCAGAAATAATGTTGTCATCAGCATGAATTGTGACTTTCTTCTTGACCACTCTTCTTAGCAGTCTTTCTCTTAACTGGTTCAGGTTCAGGTTCAGACTCTTTAGATATATCAATAATTTCCTGAGAATCATCATCAGTTTTCTTTCTTTGTGACTTTGGCCTTGCTTTTCTTGGGGGAATCTGACTACTAGAATACTGATGAACATCTGTAAGACTCTATCTGCTTGATTGCATCATTTGCATCACTTAGGAATAAAAGTCCATTTTTCTGATCGTTCTTATCCTATTCTGGCAAACTTGAGTCGGCTTACAATACTATCATTCTTGATTGTATGATTGTGTTGATATTTAAGGTTGGAGAGACACTTGTGTTGCTTGAGGAGGTGATTGATGATGATTTTGGTGAATCGGGGGAATGGCATGTTTTCACATCTTGATCTCTTCTCCTTCCTGTAATCAATCTGGAAAGCAAGATCTTCCCAAATAAACTCAGGATAGTCGACATTCTCTCTGTAGAACATGCCCTACAGTATGTCAATTCTGGACTTTCTAAGTTTGTCAATGCTTGCTATCTTTCTAGAGAGACACTTGTTGATTATTGCTACCAGAGTTCTCCATGGCTGATGTATATGATCCACAAACATGTTGTTGTGCTTGTATAGTGGACCTTTATATCCAAGCTTAATGAGAAAAACAAGTGCAACATCATCATCTGGTACATCAGTGAAGTCTACACCTTCTACTCTTGGACAAATATCAAGAATCGTCCTAAAGACATCAGCATTGACCACACACTTCTTGTTGGCTAAGAGGAATTCATAAGAATTAGTGCCTTGAACCTTCTTGATAGTGTACCAAAACTGATGCATAATGATTTTTGAGACATCTGCAGAGATAGTGAAAGCCTTGAAGCACGAGGAGTTCTTGATAAGATCAATGACCACTTGAAATGTATCTTCTTTCTATGGCACTGTGGTTTCCAGTCTGACATTGGTAAAGCTAATCTTAAATCTCTTAGTGAATGGAACCTATTTTTCATCACGAGCAGCAACTTGTTGTGTTTCTTGAGGATTCATGATTCTGCTTAAGAATTAACCAATACAATTTATATACACAACAGATATATTTTACTGATTCACTTTGGTATCCCTTGATGATATGATTGATCTATGATTAGGTTATGCAAACGTGACATAATTACTACACTTTAAGAATAAGTCAACTAAGGTCAATAGTCAAAGTCAACTAAAAAATTCAACAAGACAGATCCAAGGGAGCTTAGGACACACATTCAATCAGAGAGCAGATAAAACAAGTACATATAAGGCAAGATATAAAATATGATAAATTACACAGGTAATAAATTGATGACATCAAATAACGTCTATTTTATAGCATCATTTATCCCATGTTATTAACCCATTTTGTATAGTTATTGCAAAGAATTGTTACTTAAATCTTTCTATTTAAGCATTGGCAGTTAATATTGAAGGAAATTGGTGAAAGGTAGCAAAGGGTTGGCATTCTGAGCTAAATGAAGATATTTTGAAGATTACTATTCTGAAGACCAATACGCCGTATCCATCAAGGAAGATACGGCGTATCTGTACATGCACTTACCAAAGACCACAGATAGATAAAGCTCAATACACCATATCCAGAAAGACTCAATACGCTGTATTCAAGAAATAGTATGTGAATTTTTGGAGATATTCAAGCGTAGTCCTCTATCTCAAGATAATCCCCATTATGTCTGTATCCAATACTTGGATACGACCGTACGAATCCGACTTCCCAGACCTTATAACAAATAGAAAACTTAAAAAACAAGTTTTATGTGTGCTAAATCATATTCTCGATACCGAAACCATAAAATTCAATTTTCAAAGGAGAAAAACAGCTGAATAGGTCGAGCAACATTATCAATTCCATAGGAGACAACGTGTAATTCCGTATACTTTAGTAATCATTAAGGTTTTGGTATCATTTGTTAACTCGATTAGTTCTAACATTGGCTAAATAATTGCTTTTGTATTTATTATGACGTTTGAAGGCTAATACCTTCGGGTATTAGCCATTATTATGAAGATCTGAATGTTTGGTATTTGTTTATCTTGATTTCTTGATTTATCGTTGAATGCTTGTTTATTCTTTACGTATATGAATTTATACCTTGTTTTTACGCGCTTTTGTATGTGACCTATCATTCAACTGGATCTAGTGATATGGACCAAGTAGATCTAGAGTCTGGGATAACTCTCCATATAGTAATTTATACATCTAGAAATCATAAGTTACATAAATATTGTCTTCTAAGTCTGGGTCTAAGAACGCTTCGGGCTTACTAGTTAAAATGGATATTGCCACTGGATTTTATGATTGTGTTGACTAGCAGGTGAACCTAGATAATTCAACAAGTAACGTTCTGATTCCATTGTATTTACTTTAGTTGGACAAGTGTGGAACTTCTAGGTATAAATTTCCATTAAGCTGTAAGTGTGTCGTAAATTCTTATGAGCTAGGGTTTAACAAGATCACCATTGCTTTAATCCTAAGATAGATTATAATCAGCAAATAGGATGCTTTATGCGGATGCTTTAATTGTGACAGAATTAATGTGTCTAGGTCTTAGGATGATGTAACGCCTAAGTCTTAAGAATGATATGCCACCTCGAGAGAAGAAATCATTGCACTTAATAAACAAACCAAACATTGCTATCGCAATAATAATGGTTAATACAGTTATTCCTTTTATATAAAGGCTCGAACCGCCTATTCGTATCTTTATTATTAGCTGCGTGGTTTTAAAGTGCTTGAATTGATTATAGTCACCAACCAAACCGTGCCAGTCTCTCAAGCTGAAAACCCCCTTTTCCCGTTAGAATTAGGAACTAGGACTGACATAGGTTTAGAATAGGATATAATTAACATAGATTAGTGGTATGTGTTTAATTACACACACCTTTTACCTTTAAAAACAAGTTAAAATAACCAAAAACGGACTTAAAATGCCAAAAATATGCTTGTTTTGCTAATTGTGTTGTGCAGGAACGGATATCTAAGAAAAGGACGAAAAACAAAGCCAAAACGACAAAACCAGACACGGAATGGAAAAGCGTGGAAAAGACAAAGTCAAGACAAAGCCCAAGTTCTGAAAAGTCAACCAAAGTCAACGCGACAAATCAAAGTCAAGACGAAGCCATAAGTGAAGGAAAATAAGTTTAGGGATCAAACTTGCCAATTCCTAAACTTATTTAATGAAGGAAATGAAAGAAGATGCTTGTAAGGGATCAAAACTGCCAATCCACCAAAGAAATACCACATGGGTCAAAACTGACCAAGTCAAATTATTTTGTATCACAAAGGACCTCTTTTGCAAACCTTACATAACATTTGAGGGGTGTTATGTTTTTGCCTTATTTCAAAACTATAAGAAACACAAGGACTTGTGTTGCAAACATGACTATAACCTATTGAGGGACTAATTGTGTCAAACTCCCAAACCCACACCCCCATTTTTGAAGTACTGTACATCTTCCACAACCTTTTCCCGCCAAACTCATAAACCCCACAACCTGTCTCTGTCAACCTCGTTGACCTTCCCACAACACTCCAAACATGTCACTAACCTAAACCCCCCCCCCCACATGGATGTGCCAAGCTGGCAATCCAAAAATCCTCAAGTTCGAATCAAAGGTTATGATTCTTTGAGTGGGCAGTACTCAAAACCAAGGGCCAGGATTTGTTTGTGTTTCTACACACTCACAACAAGCACAAAGAGCGGGTAAATGTCTCTACAAAGAAGCACAAGAAGAGAAGACAAAAGTTGAAACCCTAGCTAGTAATTTTTCTATATAAAGCTTTTGTAAGCCATTGTGGCAAGTTAGTTTTTAGTAGTTTTTAGCTCAGTTTCAATTTTTAACTTAAATTACTTTGATGTACTTGTACTCCCTTTTTTTAATGAAAATTCAGTTTGCACTTCACATTGTGTTCTAAGTTACTTGTACTTCTTTGAAAATCATATAAGCTCCTAATATAAGCCATCTTTAACCTATTTTTAAACCTTTATACAAAAATTTAAGAAAAATTCAAAAGGGAAAAAAAAGTTATTGTGTGATTAAGCTAAGGATGAATGAGCAAACTTGGATGGCTCATTGGGTTGTTTAGTTTAGCTTATTTATAAGCTTGGGTAGGTTTTAGAGCTTATTTAGGTTCACATAATCCTGTTTTGAGCAAGGATCAAGGTATACTCCTTTTTAAATTTTTACTTAAAAGATTACTGTAGCATTGCCTATTTTTTAGCTTATTGATGACTTTTTGTGCTTAGTTGTGTTTAGTTATGCTTATAAATGCCTCTTAGTTGCTCTAGTTTCATTTTCTTGTCAATTGCTTAAAACTGCCTAGATAAGCTTATTTCTGTTGTTAGCTTATTAGTTTTTTTAGTGCTTATTTGCCTGTTCTTTTTACCTTATTGTGCTTAACCATGCTTGTTTAATACTTGTTTTTAAAATTTAGTGCTTAATTTAGTCTTTACAAGTGTTAAAACCCGTTTTCAAAATTATAAAGGGGTGTTTGGGTTAAGCCCAAAATGGGTCAAAATGGTAAGGTAATGGGTTGGTGTCACTTTGCTAACTTTGGCTTAAGTCATTAAGCTCTTTTGAGTCTGTTTTTCCAAAGTTTTTAAGTCCAAAAACTGTTTTTCAAGTTTTTTAGTTGTTCTTTAAGTCTGTTGGTTTTTGAAAGAGATACAAGGGCTTATTTGGATAAGCTCTTGTATACTTGAGTTTTTGTTGGAAACACAAAAAGTGTCGGTCACTTCCAAGTTGTAACTGGTCTTAGCTCGTAGTTAGTGAAAGGATTAGATTAGTAATCTAGTCCGGCCTAAGGCCCATGGGAAGCCCATCATAGCCCATGGCCGGCCTCCATGTACTATAAAATCCCTCTTCTAGCATTGGAGAGGGGTTGGTTGTTGGTTTTTCCATTTTTCCATATTCTCATAATACATTTCATCCATTTTTCCATCCTTTCTATCTTTAACATCACAACCCACATTTCACTATTGTTCTTGGTTTGATCATAAGATTACTAGTATTCTTCAAAACTTATTACTTTAAATGAGAGCTTAAAAATGAGATTTAAAATACTAAAAACTGAATTTCATTAATTAAAGAAACTGATTACATTACTTAAAAAAAATTACATTTAAGAAAAATACGAATTTAAGCTAGACTAAAAATTACAAAAAAACCTAGATATCGTGTGTGTGAGAAGTGAGGTCCTATTTATAGGCTGCCTTGGATCCTTCTAGCCTCTTGCCTTGCTTTCCAACCTTTTTAATCCTGGCCAATCATTTC
>BQNB010047113.1:7586-43323 GCA_026074375.1 Tanacetum coccineum | reverse complement strand
ATCATCATTAATTGTTAAGGGAGAAAGCTAGAACTCTACACGTACGATCGGGTCAAAAATTACTTCTTATTCTTACCAACGGAAAACCTACATTCATGTCTTAACATTTTTTTTTTTTTACACACTAAAGACTGAAAAATTTAAAATTTTTGCTATTTTTGCTGGGAAAACGGGTACGTGAGAACAAAACAATAAGCAAGCAACATCAAATCGATAGATTCCCTTCCCCAAACTAAAACGAAACATTGTCCTCAATGTTTAAAGTCGGGTTTCTACGTAAATCTAAGCCGTTTATGAAGTATGCAAAGATAAACGTTAATCGATAATGATGAAAGGATATGGATCTCCCCAAACTAATTTCAAACAAAGGATGAGAAGCTCGAGTTGAACGGGACAACTCAACCGGACACGAGAGGCTTCAAAGAAATTGTTGGGCGAATCCTGCAAAAATCACAACAAACAAGCAACAAACATCGAGAAATCGGAGAGAGAACAAGCCTCTCTCAACACAACACATTAGATAAAAATAGAAAGAAAATAGAAAGGATAAGCATGGGGTGAACTCCCACGAAGCGGCTTGTTTTTGGTCACCGAGTTGCAAGCTCAACTCGATCCCTGAATTTAGTTGTCCTTAGGGAAAGTCTGGAGGTCCGGGATAACCAATGGTGGTGTATCCCCTCCATAGTAGTGCTTAAGACGGTGGCAGTTGACTTTGAAATTAGAACCATCAGCATGAGACAACTTGGCAGTGCCATAAGGATAAACTTCGGTGATTGTGAAAGGTCCGGACCATCGGGACTTGAGCTTTCCGGAGAAAATCTTTAATCGGGAGTTGAAAAGCAAGACTTGACTCACCCAACATTGTGACGATTCGGTTCTTTATCTTGGGAATCGTGTAGTTTCCTTTATCTTCTCCTTGCTAGATTAGCGAATTCTCGTTAAGACTTTGATCTCAAAGCGGGGTCGCTTAGTTGCATTGAGTTGGAGCTTTCGATGATCGCCTCGCCGGTCTTTAAATCGAAGTTGGCATGCTTTAAGGCCTAATATGCTTTATGTTCTAGTTCAACGGGTAAATGACACGCTTTCCTAGACTAACTTGTAACGGTAGTACTCGATGGAGTCTTATAAAGCAGGTTTAAAAAGCCCATAATGCTATCATCTAGTTTGTCGGACCATGGGCGACGGTATTTCTCCTACCGTCTTCAAACATTCTTTTGAGACCCTCGATCGTGACCTTCAACTTGACCCCACTCGTCTTGACGGGTGGTAAAGGAGTGAAGACGATGGGTGATACCATATTTTGACCATAACTTTATCAACATTTGTCGTTTACAAAAAAAGGGTCCCACGATCGCTTATGATTGTCTCGGAGCCAAGCACCGAATCGGGAGGGAAAAGGGATTTTAAGGCCTTAACACGTCTAACCCCTAGCATCGTTTGGTGGGGATGCGTTTTCGCTTCAGCCCATTAGAAAGATAGTCGGACGGCTACTCTGAAATATATTTGTTACCTCTAGACGACGGAAAAGGTCCCATAAAATCAATACCCCATACATCGAAAATTTCACAAACTTGGATAGCATTTTGAGGCATCTCATCACGTTGAGAGATTTTGCCTTGTCTTTGACATGCATCACAAGATTTGATCAATTGTTAGGGATCCTTAATAAAGTCGTAGGCCAATAAAAACCCGGCGATCAAATACTTTTCGACTGTGATGTTGTGGCACTTGTGATGGCCCCCGGTGGGTCTTAATGGCAAGCTTTGAGCAATTTCAACGTGCTTCTTGCCAAATACACATCTTACGGACTGATTCTGTTCCGCACATCTCATGTTTCCAAAAGAGATAGGGATCATCCCAAAAAGTCACTGCTTTAGGGATCTTTGAAAAACTTCTTTTTCGTTGACTCGTCATTCCTTTGATAAAGAAAAATTCCCCGGTGGTAATTTGCTTTATCGGCAAACCAAGCCCTTGGGTGGGCTGTATTTTGTTCATCATGAGAAAGTCACAGCATTTAAGGCTTTCAAGAGGGAAAGTCTCGGTAATCTCTTTTGGATCAAAAACATTTTCGTACAGGGTTTTCAAGTCGATGGAGAAGGTGATCGGCTGCATAGTTTTCAGCTCCCTTGGTATCGATAAACTTTGAAATCAAATTCCCTGAAGAAGTAAGACAATCTAAGCATCGTGCTTTGGCGTCTTTCTTGTTGAAGAAGGTATTTCAAAAGCCAGAGTGATACCATGTAAACATCACTTTGTTCATGATTAGATATGATCGAAACTTCTCAAATGCATAAACAACTGCAAGCATCTCTTTCTTCGTTGTTGTGTAGTTTGTCTCTGCTTCGGTCATTGTCTTACTTGCATAATGAATTGGTCGGAAATGCTTCTCAATCCTTTGTCCTAGAACCGCACCTATTGCATAATCACTTGCATCGCACATGATTTCAAAAGGTTGGTCCCAATTTGGAGCAATGAGAATTGGAGCTTTGGTTAACTTCTTTTTCAATGTTTGAAAAGCAAGAATGCAATCTTCTGAAAAAATGAAAGGAGTGTTCTTTTTCTAAGGATGGGTCTGTGTCGAGGATTTTGGAAATGTCTTTGATAAATCTTCAAATAGAATCCAGCATGCCGGAAAACTTCTCGAATCCATTAACGGTGTTGGGTGATTAGCTTAGAAATTACATCAACTTTGGCCTTATCGACTTCAATTCCTTTCCTAGAGATCTTATGTCCTAAAACAATGCCTTCTTTAACCATGAAATGGCTCTTTTCCCAATTTAGTGCTAATTTGGTGTCTTCACACCTTTTAAGCATTCTATTCTAATATTGGCAAGACACTGAGGAAATAAGAATCTCCATAACACTGAAAAATTCATCCATTAAAAACTTCCATCGTTTTTTCTATTATGTGTGAAAAATCGCATCATGCAATTGAAAAGTTCGGGCTGCATTTACAACAACCGAAAGGCATACGTAGGTATGCGAAAGTTCCGTATAGGGCATGTGAAAGTAGTTTTCTCTTGATCTTAATGATCAATTGGGATTTGAAAAATACCTGAAAAACCATCTAAGAAACAATAAAATTCGTTGCCGGCTAATCGCTCATAACATTGGTCCCTGATGGTTAACGGAAAATGGTCTTTACAAGTTGCTTCGTTCAACTTTCGAATAGTCGATGCAAACTCTCCATCGTGACTAATTTGTAGCACTAATTCATTTTCTTCGTTGTGACAACGGTCATACCCACCTTTTTTAGGAACACAATGGACTGGACAAACACATGGGATATCCGAGAACGGAATAAATCAATCCGCGTCAAGAGTTTTTCTCTTCTTCTGATGACGTCGTGGATTTTAGGGTTAACCCTCTTTGATGTTGGATGAACTAGGTTCGTAATCATCTTCTCAAAGGATTTTATGGAGAGCAAACTCTGGATTATGCCTCGGGATATCATAAAGTTTCCAAGCAATTGCTTGTTTTTGGTTTTTCGAGAACGTTAAGCGTTGAGGTCTTTTCAATCTTGCGCTTAAATCTTTTGAAATTATGACTGGAAGCTTGTTATTTTCCTCTAAAAACGCATACTCGAGATGCGGAGGTAACTCTTTAAGTTCGACTTCGGGAAATTCAACTTTTGGTTCATAAGAAGTAGCATATTCGAGTGAAGACTTCTGTGGTTCAACAACTTTAAGATCTTTTTGAATTCCTGGTGAGTAATCTCTTTGGTTTGGTTGAGGTAATGGATCATTGTTGAGAAGTGCCTCGAGAATGAGAATGTCACCCTCGGGATCATAGTATGTAGCATTGAAAACTGGTGAAACTGGTTCATCATCGATTGCTATAAAAGCATCGGCTTCCTCAAAGAGTAGAAAATCGCTTTCATCAAACGGAGTAAGTGTTGGAGATGAAGTGGAAACAATCGGATCGTAGTACGGAGAAGGATTGTTGTAAGCAACGGAATCGGAAAATCCAAGTACTTCTTGTGAGTACTCTTCACAAGTAGCATCGATTAGATCAACCTTCTTCAATGATTCGAGATTGTTGTATGAAATGGAAGGTGCATCACCACATTTAAGGGTTAAAGATTGATCATCATTCCTAAGAGTAATCTCTCCTTCGTAAACATCGATTAAAGCATGAGCCGTCCTAAGAAAGGGTCGCCCGAGTATCAACGGTACTCGAGGATCGGCTATAAAATCAGAACAAACGAAGTCGGGCGGGAAAGTAAAAACTTCCCGTACTTTGAACAAAAACATCTTTCAGCGACATCGGTTGGTTTGGAATTGTTAAACGGGTCGGCTAAATATATACCATTTTTGTTTCAGTTAGACCCCGAGAGAGAGTTGAAGCTTTTTTCAAATGGATTAAAGGCATTGAGATTGATTCTAGCACCTAAATCAGCAAGGGCTAATTAACTATTCGAACTCTGAAATATCACATGAATGAGAATATAGACATGGGTCACCTAGTTTTCTGGAAGCCTTTTTTAGGATAACCGCACTACAATTTTCATTCAACGGTGTTTTGGTTTAACTCAAATTAACTTGTCTTTGTTATATAACATCTTTTTGAACATCGAGCAAACTTTGCATTTGAATGAGAGCAATCCGCGAAAACTTAGCTCAAAGTTAAGATATGGAAATTTCCATTAAACTTGAAGCTAGGATATCATCCTTTTCACGAATCTTTCTCTTTTTGCAAATCTGTGAAGGAGTAAGGCAAAATTAGGTTTGGTCTTTGTGTTAAGTAGTTAAAGAGGTTCTTCGATTGGTTCTTAGTCTTTGGTTTGTTCTGCGGACTAATGGAGGTCTGGATGTCTTCGGAAGGTGCTCGGTAGCTCGTTAATCTTTGTCCACCTCGGGGGTTCCTTTTCCACCACCGGCGGTGGAATTAGAGGTCCATCGTATAAGACACCACTACGAGTCGTAATTGCCTTGGCTTCGTTCCTAGGATTTGGAATGGTATTGCTAGGTAAAGTACTTGAACTTGAAGCTTGGTTGGTATTGCCTAAATCATCAAACTTGCTGCAAAGGCTTGTTAACAAACTTGTAACATTTGTCATTTGATTTTGCAATCCTTGATTTTGATTTTGCCCATTCTTCATTATTGATCGTTTTGCTTTGACGTAGCTTTCAAAAATCCATTTTTCAAAACACTATTTGTTGGAGGTTTGGTAGGTAAAACTTGATTGATTGGTGGTTGTATGGTGAGCTTGATGATAAACTTGATTTTGGTTGTTTTGACGGTTTTGATTAAAGTTTCCTCGGTTTTGATTGAAGTTAGAATTGGTTCCTTGGTATCGGTTTTGGTTGTTTTGGACATTCGGTTGATTGAAACCCGGTGGTTTCATTTGACTTGCCAAATTAGAAGGTTGGTTTCTTTGGAGAAAAGAGAAAATTGCACGCGCTGCGGTTTGTTGAAAATTGTTGGGATGTTGTCCATGGAAAAACGGGAAAATAGTTTCCACCTCGAGGATAACGGACAAAGGTTAAAATGGTGATTTGATCCATATATGACACATACTTCCTCAACTGCTTTGACGGGCGCGGGAGTAGTAACAACTAAAGATTTCATTTCATTCAACATCTTGTTCATCTTGATAGTCATCTTATCCTCGAGAGAAGCGGCTATTTGTTGCATATCGAAAGAATTATTAGAAGATGAAGAATTAGAAAGAGGAGCATCCGTACTCACTCTTGAATCACTAGCACGACTTCTTGAGTAACGAACTTTTGACTTGCTTTCAATAATCGCTAAACCTTCTTGAGGCATCTTGTCTAAGAAATTGCCACCTGCGGCGGAATCTAAGGCATCTTGATCGTTTGAATTCAAAGAATTGTAAAAAGTATCGAGTTGGTGTAGTTCCGAGAAGCCATGGTGAGGACATTGACGAAGGAGTCCTTTAAAACGTTCCCATGCTTCGTTAAAGGCTTCGTTTGGTTTTTGGTAAAAAGTAATGATCTCATTCCGATAGTAAGTGGTTTTTGAAGGTGGGAAGTATTGATTTATGAATTTTGAAACAAGGTCGTCCCATGTGAGAATTGATCTAGGAGGTTCCTTGTCTAACCAATCTCGGGCTTCACCGTCTAGAGAAAAAGGAAAAAGCAAAAGCTTTATACTGTAAGTGTTCAACTTACGGGATGTTAAAGTTGAAGTGACCCTTGTTAAAAAAATCGAAGTTGATTGTGGGGGTCTTGTCTACAGTTAAACTTATTACTTCTTGCACAAGGATTGGATTAAAGGTTGTTTAAGCTCGAAATTGTTAGCATTGATCGGTGGAACAACTATAGCATCTTCTAACCTTCGATTGGAGTGCTTGTAAACATTTGGCACATTGTTACGATTGATCGGCATTGGACAATGTTTTGAATGGGACAATTGGTTTTTCTAAATCAAACATTTCAACAAACAACCGGAAGAGTTTGATGCTGTCGACGTCTTTCGAGATGCGAAATGAGTAGCATAATAAGGAAAAAAAATCTAAAATTAAAAAGACAAAAACTTGTACACTAAATTTTTATTTTTTTTAGGAAACTGAGAGAAATTTTAACGGTTACACGAAAGAGACTTAAACCAAATAATCAAATACTTCACGGTAGCTCTTGAAAATTGCTTTTCAAGGTGAGCCGTACTTCGTAGAGACACAAATGGCAAGTGTTAAATCTTTTGTTCGATTGGGAACCAACAAGTTCACCGGAAATTGAAATGATAACACCTCCGTTGAGAATGTTATATTTTGGTATTTTTACCAATTGGTGATTTTTATTTCTTTAATTAAAAAGGAAGATTCTTTTTTATATTTTTGATTTTTATATTTTTTTTATCTTTTAACTATACAAAAAAGAAAATGAAAATATTTTATACTTTTGATATTTTATGATTTTTTGGATTTTTGAATTATAAAACAAAAATGAAACTTTCGAGAGTGAAAGGATCTTCAAACCAAATCAACAAACACAAAACGTAGGAATCTTGACACTAGTCCCCGGCAACGGCGCCAAAAACTGATTGTAAATTTTACACACGTAAAATATATATAAAATATAAGACTTTAAAAGAGCAATTAAGAAAATTACCAAGTTACCCTTGATAAAATTCACTCTCAAAAATATATATGATATAATATATATTACGTATATTAAACCGGGTAAGTATGATCACCCGGGTCGTTTCCCCAACGACTAGTGAAATTGAAACCACGTTTAGGCTCGGATTCTGATTTGAATAAAGCAAGGATATTTTTGATAGTCTATATCTACTAAATAAAAGCAATTAAACATTTAAAAAATACGGGAAACAAATAACACGTGACAATTAAGCAAGAAAATCGATTTAAACCCTTATTAACGTAAATTAAAATTTTATAACCTAAGATTAGGACAAAAAAGAAAATTTTAAGAAAAAGAAAAACATTTTTTCTTTGGTTTTTTTTTTTAGATTAAAAGATATGATTTTTCTAAAATTTAAACTAATTAAAAACTATAAAATAATAAAACTCTTAAAAATAAAGTCCTAAAAATTTTATAAAAATCGCACTAATTAAAGAAAATGCACAGAAATTTTCTAAAAATAAAAGCCCTAATTTTTATCTTTTTATAAAAGTTTAATTAAACTAATTAAAACTAACCCTAATTATTAATTAAAACTAAATAAAACTAATTAAAAACTAACTTAGGGATACTGTGGAAAGACTTAAGGGCTAACGGGGCTAAAAAAAACATTTACAAGGCAAGGTTCTAATGAGAAGAACAACTAAACAGGAAAATTACATGAATGGTCCCTGAGGTCCTACCCCGATAATAAAACAAAGTCCAAATTATAAGCTCAAATTCTAAAAGTGCTTATCACTAAAAAAACTTGAAAGAAGAGCAAAAGTAGTTGTTAAAAGAAGCTAGTAGAAACAAAATTAATAAAAGCTAATTGGGCTGAAAATAACAAATAAACTCAATAAGAGCTTATTTCTAAACTGACCTCAGAAAGGAGGCCTTAACTCTTGATTTTAGAAAATAAGCTATAAAAGACTCAAAATTAATTCAAAATGAAAAAGGAAAGAAGTTCTACATTTGCTTTGACTAGCTTAAGCTGAATTAAGGAAAAGAATAAAAGAGCTGAAACCTTTTTAAGCTACTAAATTACTTCATGGAAAACTACGCAAAACTCAGAAAAACAAAAGCAATAAGCAAAATCTATTAAGTAAAAAAACCTTAAAAGCTTCATGGATCCTAAATTTTAAGGACTTATTAAACTACTTATAATCTATCTATAAAAGCTATAAAATCTAGACTTATAAGCTAAATTAACAAATTAAGATTCTACTTAAGTTCCTACTGTTTTTTGGTTTTTTATGTTTTTGAAAGACTTTTGACAGCAAAAATAAGCTAGGTAAATAAGCTAGAAAATGAGATTTAAATCCTAATCTATATTAAGCTATAACTCAACTATAAGATGCTAAAAGATAAGCTATTAAATCCTATAATTACTGGCTTAAATAGGGATTTGAATATCAGCAGTACTAACTAACTTAGTACTGCTGATATAGAGTTCTTTTTTTTACAGCTGAATAAGCTAAGAAGATAAGCAGTAAATTGAAAACTAAAACCTAAACCATATTAAGCTATATCTAGATTACTTCTAACTTGAATTTAAAAAACCTAAATCCTACTTTTACTCAACTAAAAATTAAGCCAAAGGTAGCAGTACAAACTGTGACAGCAGTACTAACTTTTTAGTTAGTACTGGTGCACTTTGCACAAATGCAAACCAAGAGTGCAGGTTTCCTAAGGGAGACCTGCACTTAGACACACTCAAATAGAGTGTATAAACACAATGCAAGCAAGATCTAAGCCTTGGAGGGCTTAGATCAACAATTGCACAAGTTAAATTCAAAGATAATTTCCCCTGGTGCTGGCACCAACATAATAAGCCATAACTATTTCAATTTAGCAATCTAAACTCTAAAATCTTTTGGAAACTTAATTTCTTAGAAAAACTGAACTGACTCAAAGTGTTGCACAATATATTGACTTATTGTGGTCAAAAACTAGCTTACCAAACACCCTTAAGATGTTTTGACAGGTTTTGATTAGCTCAATAAATTTGACATCCGTAAACAAGTGTTAATACAGGACAATTTAACAGATTACAACTACTTTAATAAGCATGACTTAACAACTAAATAAGCAATAATCTAAGACTTAAGCTATTTTACTATATTTTTGGTTTTTAGAGGTTTTTAAGACAATTATATGAAGATCTATGATTTAATCTAAGAAAATTGAAAACAGATAAACAACTATGATGATTTAGCTAGATAAAACTCAAATAAGCACTAATAAGCAAAGAGAATAAGCAAATAAGCAGATCTAAATATAGAAAGCAATGATATCATTATTTAAAGCTAGAATTAAAGGAAATGAAAGAGAAACTTACAAACTCCTCTAGCTAAACAAGAGGACCAATAAAGGCAGCTACAAGCTCATAGCTTAGTGTTACGTCTGACGAGCTAGGGTAAAGTCCTTGGGATCTCTTCCAAGTTAAGATCCCCTTCCAAAAAGCTCATATCCAAATAGGTCCATGATAAATGTAAGTTTAAACTGATTTAAGGTTTAAGTAAGATTAATTCTGAATTCAATAAGCTCTATTTCAGCTTATAGACTGAAAGAGCTTTAAATGAGCTTATGACAGGCTTATGAGAAATAGCTTAATATTTGAGAAGCTTAAGAGTGAGATTTAAAAAGCTTTAAAACTGAATTTCATTAATAGAAGAGACTGATTACATTGCTTAAAAAAAATTACAAAACATTTAAGTAAAATTACGAAATTAAGCTAGACTAAAAATTACTAAAAAACTAGATGGTGTGTGTGTGAGAAGTGAGGCCTATTTATAGGCTGCCTTGGATCCTTCTAGCCTCTTGCCTTGCTCTCCAAACTTTCAATCTCAACCAATCATTTCTTCAATCATTTGAGCTTCTATTGTGGCCGTTGGATTGATTTGTAGACACCTGAAGATTGCCAGCATGTCATTCTCTTTTGGGTGGCATTGTGCTTCTTTTGTGAGTGTTTTTGCACAAAAACCCACATTCCATTGTGCTTTCACCATTGTTGACGTGGCCTTTGATTGGGAGAGGTTAAGTAATCCCTTGATAAAGACTGATTTGTCCCTTCATTTGTGTTAGTGAGCTCATGAATTGACCTAAGCACCCTTTAATTTGGAAAACCCCTTTGATTTACCCTGGGGTGAAAGGTGGGACGATGGGTGAATAGTAACTAGTTTCGCGCCTATTTTTTGACAGTTATAAACTGTTATAGGATTGGGATATTACACAAATGGTCCTTGTCTTCCTTTTCTTATTTTCTAGTTATAAATAACTTTCGAGAAATGCAAGTTTTAGCCCTTGTGGTTGTTATAAAAGGACATGGGCTAGGGTTTTGGGCTTTGTTGACTTTTATTGACTATCTTTGACTGGATTTGACTGAGGCTTGACTTTTCTGGCTTCGGCTTTGAATCTTTAGCTTCTTTTTTGAACTCTTCTGATTCTCGTGCCCGTGCTTGCCCGTTTTTTGACTGTTTTCTTGTGATTTTTGACTTATCCGTACCTGCACACACAAAACACAAATACAAGCATATTTTTGCTATTTTTGGTCTGTTTTGGGTTTATTTGGGCTATTTTAAGCATAAATGGATATGTGTATTTTACACTTATCAATGTCAAACTTGTTAAATATTTGGAAACCTCCAACTTTGATCAACTTCATGCATATCTTGAACAACACAAACTCCATGCAAATGAAGTCCGTATTATGCATGAACGCAATCAAGATCCACTTGCATTCGTTGTAAATCAGCAGATGACACCACCTCACTTTAACACTTATCAGTCTTCTTACAACAATCCTCAACTTCAACAACAGTTTTCACCATCACAATATGGATCAATTCAACCCAATCAACAATACTCATCTCATTATCCATCACAAACTCAATTTAATCATTCATCCATTCCACCATTATAACAACTTGTAATTTTCATTAATGTAATTATCCATCTATTAAATTAGATGCACTGTAATATCCATCTATTATATATATGTATATATATATATATATATAATATTACAATATATATATTATATATAACATATAGATATTTTTATATATATATATAAATATATATATTATATATATATTTATCACTTTTTACAAAGGAAAAATTTTTCATGCTTTATTCATTATGCAACGTACACTTGCATCTCTTACGTAAACGAGCTCACGCAACTCTACCAATGCCTTCTATATCTCTTGTTTATATCATGTAACATACCTATGTGTCAAGTATATATCTTATATTCATTTTACCATAGTAATTATCATTTAACGTACCATTTTCAAACGTTATATCTAAATAGACTTTATCCATTAATGTTTATATCAAAAAACCCTACTTACTATGTAATGATATACATATAAAATAAATTGTGCAAGCCTTCAAACATGTGTAACAAAGTGTACAATGCATAACTATTTGAATAATCTTTTCCATCCTAAACACAAGTTTACAACTTCTCTAAAGGCTAAATGTACAAGTAACAATGCAAGAAAAACCAAACTAGGTCATTTTACTCCTTAAATCACTTTGTTTCTTACTACCACTTAACCACAAGGTAACAGCACTTAATGCTTGACTTCTAAACCCCTAAACCTAAACCTAAGTTCATCTTAAAAAACCCTAATCTAAAACCCTAAACCCTAAACGAAACCCTAAAACCCTAATTTCACTTTAAACCTAAAACTAAACCCTAAAACTAAATCCTAAACCTTAAACCTTAATCCTAAACCCTAATCTTAATCCTAAACCTTAATCCTAAACCTTAAACTATCCTAAACCCTAACCCTAACTCGAATTAAAACCCTAAATCCTAAGCCGAAACCAAACCAAACCCGACACCCCTTTTATTCTATTTTTGACCCATTTTAAACCAACCTAGCATCCTAGCACCTCTATGACCTCACCACCATGTCACCAAGCAAGCAACCAAGCACCTCCATCACCACCCTTGGCCACCAAGTTAGTCTTGGTCGCTCCTTGTCACCTTCTTATAGCCGAAACCACTCAAACACCCCTCACCCTGTTAGTATTTTCTAGCTCTTCATAATCACCCTATAGCCTTCATAAGTCACCACTCTACCCACACCTTGGCCACTACTCCAAGAAACTTGGGCACCAAGTTGGTTTCACCCCTATATAAGCCAAAACATACACACCCTTTCATTTCATCCTTCAAACTCAAACACACACACTCAAATGGAGTTCTAGCCATTCCCTAGCAGTAGTAGAAGATCAAGAGAAGCCCCAAGATCATAATTGAAGCCAAGAACCAAGAGAAAGAAGCCCTTGAAGTCATTTCTAGGCGTACGAACCCCAAACACCATTTCGACCTATTTTAGCTCAAGTAAGCTTATAATCTTGTTCCATAAACTCATAATCTATTTTAGAATGTTCATAAGACTCCTAAGATCCTATATGAACCCTTGTTAAAGCCTTGAATCCTCAAACCCATGCGTTTTTTATTAAAACCCTAAAAATGACCCGTTTTGATTTTCTAGCTAACGAATCCTTTTTCTAAACTTTTGTTACGTTAGAACATCTTATTTTAGCTTATTCTAATAAGCTATAACCTGCAAATATCATTTGGAACCCTAAAATAAGCTTGCATGGCTTTTTGAACTTAATTTGAAAATATTTTCATGCATAGGTGTATATATCGTAACTTTCTAAAATTTATAACTAGAGGGGCTGAAAATGTTATTTTCCCAAATTTATAACTATAAGGACCTATCTTGACAAGTTTCAAAGTTAAAGGTTTAAATTATATATACTTTATATATAAAGGACTAAACTTGTAAAAGTTTATAAATCGAGGGTATATATTGCTATTTTTGCAAACTTAAAAATATAAAATATAATATTTTTATATAAATTATAAAAATATATATTAATATTATAAAACTCAATTTTATTAAAACCCAATACATTTATCGCTATTAATCAACGATCGACGCATTATAAAACAATTACGTTATATAATTATCGTAATTTATCATCGACTAGCTTTTGAAGAAACTTAAAATCTTATCGTATCACGTTACTAGGAAATTTCATGTGAGGGGTTCCATTTGGATATTTGTTTTGATGAGTTTGTTGGGTTTACGATTTAAAGTGTCCTGACTCCTCAAACGATACTACATGACCTCTGGATTATGATAGCCCGAACAGTGATACAATATTTCCATAAATAATCAAAGTAATGCGTTAAACTTTATGAAGTTTTGAAACATAAATCATCACACTAAGACTTGACATATTACCCCAGGTTGCATGACGTAGCTATTACTTTCACTTGATATACTTTTGCATCAATCAGATTTTCCTGTTAGGTGAGTTCATACGTCTCGCATATTTAAATCTTCTAATGTTTTCATAAACCCGCGAGGGGGATACATGCTATAAACCATGAATACGAGTGTTTTTCCAACTGTATGCTATCCTGATATATTATTGCCTAAGTCCTTACTTTTGCCATTAAGACCCCACTATCATGAACCGTTAATTACTTTTTGGAGTAAGCGCGAATGCTGTGAATAGATCTATTGGGATTTGACTTCCCATTGGCTTGTTCCTATACTTTCTGGTAACCAACGCATTTTTTAAATCACTATGTGGTGTTTGGCAAAAGGCACCCGTTGGGGGCAACTTTCTTGTGATTATTGATTATCTCAAGGTCTCGGTGTCATGAGCTTAGGGCAATAATACTGTTTTCCATAATAATTGTACTCATTGCAATTATTACACTTATGGGTGTATAACAACGTAACCCACTGTTATGATGACTTGTATTCAAACTGTTTACCATAAACCTATAAATTTCACTCCCCCATTGTGTTGACCTTTTTAGCATTTTATCTCATGTAACTGAGCATCTTATGGCACGGAGTGGCACGGACTTGAAGTTGGCTAAACTGTTATCATTCAAACTTTATGTTTTCATGTAGATTTTGGGACCTCTGTTTGTAAAAACTCTGATGAAATAATGAATGATAACTAAATTTTCCAAAAACGTCTCTTTACGATTCATTTTCTATGATTATGACTGTTGTACTATGAAATAATACCCCAGATTAGCTTCCGCTGCTATATATGTCAAAATGTGGGTGTTATAGATTGGTATCAAGATCCATGGTTATAGAGAACAAGGTTGAAACCTTAACTAAACTATTTTCTTTTTCCATCCAGAAAGTGATCCTTCGTGCCAACTACATCTCTAGGAATAGTATGTAAAGTTACATAAAACTTCTATACTATTATATAATTACATTATGTTATTTACATTGGTTGTTAAGCAGAGTGATGTCTTCTCATAAACTCACCCCCTATTTCGTTATTAGATGCTTATTCCTCCAACCTCAATAGAAATCAAATGGGAAATAATAGCAAGATTGCTCTAGCTCGCTTCAGGATTGCTAATCTAGAACAAATCATCAAAGATATCCAGGTTCGTCACCAAGCAGATAAGGAAAGTCAGGAAGGACCATCGGACAACTAGATTAGATACTAGTTATAGCTTTTGTTAGAACCTAGCCACGGGATATGTGGTATAAATAACAACACTTGTTAAATTTTTACTATGTACAGTACAAAGGCAAGTTGTTCATGATATAATACAATGGTGATCCCATTTTATATTCATCATGTGTCCTATATTACATCTTCGTCGTCATCATTATGAATCATACCGTGACTTCTAATAGATCAGATGCTTGTTAGATGTCCATACAAATAAGTATCTAAGGACTTCAATTGACACTATTTGTTACAAATGCTTAACTAGTTCAAAACACCCATAGTAGCATACTGAGAACCATTTCCTAAGATATGTGATAGCTGACTCATCATTCTTATTACGTTGTTATCTTATGTTGGATTGAATTGCTCTACCTACAAAGGACCTGAGTGACAACATCTGAAGCAACAGTCTGACTCAGGTTGCATCAAGAAGAAACTAGTTGCTGATAGTGTTTTGAAGCTCTGGAAGCACCAAGCGCTAACATGGCCAAATACTGATAATACCACCAGACCAAGAGAAGCTCCTGTAGCAAGAAAATGTAGCTACAAAGAGTTCATGAGCTGCCAACCTATCAACTTTAAAGGTACGGAAGGCGCTGTTGGTCTTATCCGCTGGTTTAAACAAACTGAATTAGTGTTTTCCCATAAGCCAACTGGCGTATCGAAGACTGCAAGTGAAGTTTGATATTGGTACCTTTTAACTGAAGAACGTTCTCATCATCGGTGGAATTCTTTTGCCCAACCATATTTGATGGGAATTAGAAGAAGCTTACAAGATTACCTGGGTTGAATTCAATAAGCTTTTGATAAAGAAGTATTATCCCCGAACTGAGGTCTAGAAGATGGAAGACGAATTTTACCATCTGACTGTGAAGGGGAATGATCTCAAGGCATATGTGAGAAGATTACAGGATATTTGGGCAACTTATGTCCCACTCATGGTGGACCAGATTTGAGAAAATGATGGAAGTTTTCTTCGGGGGGATTGCCTTGAAGTATTGAAGGGGAATGTTACCGCTTCCTAAACCTCAACATTAGAGGAAGCCAATTAATCATAGCCCAGAGGCTAATGGATTCAGGTAACAAAGACATCACGGTTCAAGTTCAATAGTGATCACAACAAACAGTTTGACGATAAAAGAACTCTCAAACAACAACAACTCCAGTAACACCAACACCAATAACCGCTACAATAATCACCAACCACAACAGAACAGAAGACACGAAACCTTCAGGTCTTATGCTGTCACTCCAACTGAAAAAAATGGGTATACTGGAAACCATCCTTTGTGTAAGAAATGCACTCTGCATCATATAAGACCTTGCATTGTCAAGTGTAATACTTGCAACAAGGTGGGCCATCTAACCAAGAACTGCAGAAACAAAGGGCCAGCCACTGGAAGTAATCTGCTACCAGTGATAGTTACTTGTCATGTCTGTGAAGAGAAAGGGTATTATGCAAATCAGTGCCGAAAGACCAACAACAATGCCCAGGGAAGAGCCTGCATGCTGAGGGATAAGAATGCTCACCAAGACCCGAACGTAGTCACGGGTATGTTCCTTCTAAACCAACATCTAGCTAGAGTATTATTTGATTTTGGAGCCGATAAAAGCTTCGTATCCATATCTCTTGCCTCTATGCTAAATATTCCACCCATTACAATAGATACCTTTTACGATATCGAAATGGCTGACGAAAACCTAGTAAGCACAAACACCGTTATTCAGGGTTGCACCCTGACCTTGTTAAACCAACCTTTCGAAATTGATCTTATACCAATCAAACTTGATAGTTTGACGTCGTCATCGGTATGGATTGGTTATCCAGGTATCATGCTAGAATTATCTGTGACGAGAAAGTCGTGCACATCCTAATCAAGGATGAAACTTTGATCATCCGAGGTGACCAAAGTAAAACCCGACTAAGTCTCATATCCTGTATAAAAATCGAAAGATATATATCCCAAGGTTGTCAAGTTTTCATAATCCAAGTAAAGAAGTCGGACGAGAAACGACTAGAAGATATACCGGTAGTCAGAGAATTTCCAGAAGTTTTTCCTGAAAATCTACCTGGCCTTCCTCTCGTTCGCCAAGTAGAATTCTAAATCGGTTTAATCCCAGGAACAGCACCTGTAGCCCGAGCACCCTATAGATTAGCTCCTTCAGAAATGCAGGAACTATCTGATCAACTTCAAGAATTATCAGATCGAGGTTTTATCCGACCAAGTACTTCGCCTTGGGGAGCTCCTGTCTTATTTGTTAAAAAGAAAGACGGATCTTTCAGAATGTGTATCGATTACCGGGAGTTGAATAAACTTACCGTAAAGAATCGTTACCCATTACCCAGGATTGATGACTTATTTGACCAACTTCAAGGTTCGAGTGTCTACTCAAAGATTGACTTAAGATCAGGCTATCATCAACTGAGAGTCAGGGATGAAGATATTCCCAAGACTGCTTTCAGAACAAGATACGGACATTATGAATTTCAAGTGATGCCATTTGGTTTAACTAACGCACCTGTTGTATTCATGGATCTCATGAACCGTGTGTGTAAACCATATTTGGACAAATTCGTAATAGTGTTCATCGATGATATTCTCATCTACTCTCGTAACAAAGAAGAGCACGCAAATCATTGAGAATAATCCTAAATTACTCAAGAAGAGAAGTTGTATGCAAGTCTCCAAGTCTGTGATTATGGATTCGTATCGTGTAATTTATTGGACACTTAATTGATAGTCAAGGACTTCATGTTGACCCCGCCAAGATTAAAGCAGTTAAGAATTGGACATCTCCTACTACACCCATAGAAATACGTCAATTCTTAGGACTTGTTGGCTATTATCGGAGATTTATCAAAAATTTCTTGAAGATTGCAAAGTCTTTGACTGAATTAACCCAAAAAAACACGGAAGTATATCTGAGGAGGAAGGCCCAAAGATTGGCTTTTCAATACTAAACAGAAGCTATGTGAAGCTCCAATTTAGCATTACAGACGGGGAAATGACGATTTTGTTGTTTTATTGTAAATGCAATCCCATTCAAGGTCTGGAGCGGTTTGTTAAATGCAAAGAGAGAAGGTTATTACATATGCATCCCAACAACTTAAGCCTAATGAAGAAAATTATACCCTCATGATCTTGAATTAGGAGCAGTAGTGTTCGCTCTTAAAATTTGGAGACACTATCTATATGGCACCAAATGTACTGTGTTCACTGATCATAAAAGTCTTCAGCATATCCTTGATCAGAAGAAAGAGTTAGAACATGAGACAACGCCGTTGCGCTAGAATTGCGTGCAGATTTCGTTGTGAAAATTCTGTACCATCCTGGAAAGGCAAATGTCATAGAGATTGCCTTAAGCCAGAAGAACGAATCAAAGTTTAGTGCAAATTTCCCATCTTTGGTGTGTTTGTTTAAATCCCGCGTGTCATTCTCTTGTCAAATCAACCAATCAGGATCCTTCTTGTGACGTTTTGGTGTTGAGTTGGCACTTAGTACTTGGAATCTTCAAGGCCTTTGTGGGTTGAGGGGTAAAAGGAATTTACCCCTTTAATTTTTGCTGGGCGGTGAATTTGGGACGAAGGGTGAATAGTGTTTTCACCTTCGCGCCCCTTTTTAACTGCTTATAATGTTTTTTTGTTTGACTTGTTTGACCCGGTGTAAAGGAAAGGGTTGACTTGGGCTCTGGATTTATATAAAAAGAATTGGACCGGTGTTATCTTGGGCTCGGTAAAGGTTAAAAGGGTTTAATATAAGAAACTTAACGACCGTTAGTCCTTAAGGCTTAAGGGACTAACGGTGTTATGAGTTTAGGGACTTATGGTAAAATTGATTTAACATTAAGGTTCATTTGGGTATTTTCAAGGTTTTGTCTTCTTGTGATTGACCAAGGTTTGACCATTGTTGACTTTTGCTAGAAACTCCCGGCTCTTGTGTCGTGTTCGTTTTTGCCCAGTTTTGGCTGTTTTCTTATGATTTTTGCAATATCCGTACCTACACATTCACAAATGACAAAATACACAAATACAAGCATAATTTGCACAATTTGATCATTTAAAGGCCATTTTTGGTATAAAAAGGATATGTGATTTCTCACATATCACTCACCTTTAGATTTACAAACTTTAAGAGAGGTTTAAGGAGGGTCGATCCAACGAACTTCGACCCGAAAGGAGAAGGTTTTTAAAATGCTTCGCGCTTACCCGCTCCTTCGCTTCTTTGTGCGTTTTTCTAAAGAGCTACCATACACTTGTTTGATTATCGGTTACAAAAATATTTTCATTTTATTATCTTGTTTTGAGTGCATGAGCACTCGCTCTAATTCTTCTAATCTATTTTCTCCGCTTCGAGACCCCGAGAGTCTTATTCGAAGAAGGAATTTAGGTGAACCGTCATCTCTTTTCGACTTCGAAGAAGTTATGAGCATTCCTTATAATAACATGGGACCGCCTCCTGCGAGGCCCCCTCCTCCTAATAATAATGGTCCACCTCTGGTGGTGAGACCTAACGGGCAAGCTCCCCGATCAATGGAGGAGTTGTACCAACCGTCTATAGATAGACGGGGCGGACCAATTGCCTCGATTCCAATTCAAGCAACGGATTTTAGACTTCGTCATCACATGATACAACAAGTTCAAAATAGTTGCCAATTTCACGGATTACCGGGCGACGATGCCAATAGACATATTGATAAATTTTTGGAAATTACTCAACGTATGAAGCAAAATGGGGTCTCCGATGACGCCATTCGCTTGTCTCTTTTTCCATATTCCTTGACGCATCATGCTATCGCATGGTATGATCGCCTTCCAAGGAATTCCATCCACTCTTTAGACGATATGATGAGGAAATTTCTCTCAAAATATTTTCTTCCTTCCATGGTGACTAAATTAAGGAATGAGATCACGAAATTTGAGCAAAAACCGCATGAATCGTTATTCGAGGCATGGGAGCGTTATAAATTGTCCATTGATCGGTGTATAACAACACATAATTTTCATCAATGTAATTATCCATCTATTAAATTAGATGCACTGTGATATCCATCTATTATATATATACCACCTTTTTACAGGAAATTTTTTGTATCATCTCATTATGCAACGTAACTTGCATCTCTAAAGTAAATGAGCTCACGCAACCTCTACCAATGCCATCTCTATCTATGTTTATATCATGTAAACATCCTAATATGTCAAGTCTATATCTTAATATCATTTTACCAAGTACATTATCCATTTTAACGTACTTTTCAAAACGTTATACCAAAACAAGCATTAAATGTTAACGTTTATATCAAAACCCTAATTATATGTAATGTATACATATAAAATGAATGTACAAGCCTTTAAAGCACGTGCACAAGTATCATAGAACAAAATTTGAATATATTTTCCCTCCTAAATCAAGTTACAACTTTCTAAAACACAATGTACAAGTCAATAATGCAAGAAAGTCAAATTAGGTCATTTTACCTCCTAAATCACTTTGGTTTCTTACCACCACTTTAGTACAAGGTACAAGCACTTAATGCATGACTTCTAAACCCTAAACCTAATCCCTAAATCATTCTAAAACCTAATCTAAAACCTTAAACCCTAAACGAAACCCTAAAACCCTAATTTCATTTCTCTTTCACCCAAAAAACTAAACCCTAAACCTAAACTAGCCCTAAACATTAATCTTAAAGCCCTCAATCTCAATCCTAACTTAATCCTAAACCTTTAATCTTACCCTTAATCCTAACCCTATCCCCATTTTAAAACCCAAAACCCTAAATCAAGCCCTAAAAGAACCTGATACCCTTTTCCCTCCATTTTCTACCCATTTTAAACCAATTAATATGTATCCCTTATACAATCCTTATGATCTAAGTATATAGCCCTAAAGCTGGTTACAAGCACCTCCCTTTCAAACGCTTAGCACACCAAGCTTGCTTCAATATCACCACCTTGTCACTCTAGTTAGTCAAACCCCACCAAAAACCATCCACTTGCTTAGATAGTCTTTAGCTATCAACACTAATTAACACTAGCTCTTCCTTGTCATCCCTAGTAGCCCTTAGTCATCACACCTTGGTCCTTACTCTTGCTAACTTGGCGCCTCCAAGTTTATTAAAGCTATAAAATAGCCGTACCTTTTCCATTCAATCTCATACCTCAAACTCAAACATAAACAACAATGGAGTCTTAAGAACAGCCAAGAAGGATCAAGATAAGCCACAAGACCAGAAGTGAAGCCAAGATATCAAGAAGAAAGAGCCACAAGATTATTTTCTAGGAGTGCGAACATAAAAACCCCATTTTAACCCGTATTCAAAGTTGTAAGCCTAATTCTTGTTCAAATCAGCTAAATTTTTGTTATGAATCTTTAATAAGTATCATATGATCATGTCTAAAAAATAACACTTTTATAAAGCTTTAAGCTCCAAACCATGCGTGGTTAATTTTCTAAAACCAAACGAACCCTAAAACCCTAATAACTTGTTTTCTTTAATTCTACAAGCTAATCTCATAAAATGTGTTATAAGCTATTCCTATAAGCTTATTTATCATTTCATAATGCTTTTTATCAGTCTTTAAAAAGCTTAACATCGTTGGGATTAATTTTTCGAACCTAAACGAACCCATTTTTGCATTTTAAGCTCGTAAACCCTTTTCATAAGCTATAAGCTCGTAAAAGTTGTTTATCCTATCTTATTTTAGCTTATTGTAATAAGCTATAACCTACAAATCTCTTTTGAAATCCTAAAAATAAGCTTGCATGGAATTTAGACTTGTTTTGCAAATTATTTTCATGCAAGGGGTATATATTGTAACTTTTGGAAAATATTAACTACAAGGGCCATTTCTGTAATTATATTAAAGTTATAATCACATGGGCTATTCTTGCAATAAACTATTTTAAATATAAAGGTTTAAATTATATATACATTATATATAAGGACTAAACTTGTAAAAGTTTATAAACCAAGGGTATATATTGCCATTTTTGCAAACTTAAAAAAATAAAATATTATATTTTTATACAAATTATAAAAATATATATTAATATTATAAAACTCTATTTTATTAAAACCCGATACATTAATCGTTATTAATCACCGATCGACGCATTATAAAACAATTACGTTATATATTTAATGTAATTTATCATCGTCTAACTTTTGAAGAAACTTAAAATCTTATTGTATCACGTTACTAGGGAATTTCATATGAAGGGTTTCATTTAAGTTTTTGTTTTGAAGAGTTTGCTGGGTTTACGATTTAAAGTGTCCTGGCACCTTAAACGATACTACGTGACCTCTGGATTATGATAGCCCGAACAGTGATACAATATTTCCATAATTTAATAAATCAAAGATATACGTTAAACTTTATGAAGTTTTGAAACATAAACTATCACATTAAGACTTGACATATCACCTTAGGTTGCGTGACAAAGCCGTTACTTTTACTTGATATACTTTTACCATCAATCAGATTTCCCTATATTGTTAAGGTGAGTTCATAGCCTCACTTTTAAATATTCTATTTCATAAACCCGTGAGGGGGATACATGCTATAAACTATGAATACAGGTGTTTTTTAAATGTATGTTATCCTGATATATTATTGCATAGGTTGTCTAAGTCCCTTTATGCCAAAAGACCCCCACCATCATGGACCATTAATCACTTGCGAGTGAACATGAATATTGTGAATAGGCCTATTGGGATTGACGAATCCCGTTTGTGTTAGCCGGATAGGTAACCAAACGCACTATATTTGAAACTAATAGGTATATGGAAATTATCTACACGGGGGCCATTATCTTTATATATATCATTATTAGTCAATTTAAGTGCCATGAGCTTAGACGCAATAATACTGTTTTCCATAGTAATTGTACTCATTGCAATTATTACACTCATGGGTGTATAACAACGTAACCCACTTTTATAATGACTTGTATTCACACTATTTACTCCCATTATCTCTTTGGGTAGTAACTCCCAGTATGTCTTCGGATAGAGGCTCCCAGTTCTATTAAGTTTAAATATGTGATTCATGAGCTTAGGGCAGTAATACTGTTTTCCATCATAATACTGTTTTCCATAATAATTGTACTCATTGCAATTATTACACTTATGGGTATATAACAACGTAACCCACTATTAAACTTGTACTCAACTATTATAACTGAAAACCTATGAATTTTACTCAACCTTTGTGTTGACCCTTTTAGCATGTTTATCTCAGGTAATTGAGCAACCTATGGCACGGAGTGGCACAGACTTGAAGATGGCTAAACTGTTATCATTCAAACTTTATGTTTTTAGATTTTGGGACCTCCTTTGTAAAACTCTGATTTGATATTGAATGATAACTAAATTTTCCAAAACGTCTCTTTTGAGTCGTTTTCTATGATTATGTCTGTTGATCCATAAAGTAATACCCTAGATTAGCTTCCGCTGCTATATGTCAAAAATGAGGGTGTTACACCTTCACCCCCACACACGAACATATCCTACTCCTATCCTTACACAGAAAGTCTTTAGTAATATGAAGAGGGTTTCAAGGGGTTATTCTGGAATAGATTTTTATTTATTTCCTACTATGATCAGTGCACCTGAAACTTCTCCATCCAGAATAACATCTTTACCATCATTATCACCTAAACATACACCAGTCAGTACCCCATCAACCTCACAACCACCAAACACTCAACCTACACCTGATGCAGAGGAGGCTGTTCCAATGCCCCATGAATCACCTCTCCACAGTGTTCACTCACTTGGACGTGATGAGGGTAGTTTATCACTTTCTGAATTGACGGTTCTATGTACAAATTTTTCAAACAAAGTAACAAGCTTAGAGACAGAGTTGGCATAAACCAAACAAACTTATGGTACTACTCTTACAAAATTAATCAAGAAGGTGAAGAAGTTAGAGCAGACAGTCAAGTCAACTCAAGCTAGAAGGAGATTCAGGATAGTTGTTTCTAATGATGAAGAAGGTCTAGAGGATCCTTCCAAACAGGGGAGGAAAATTCCATAGATTGATCAAGACCCCTCTATTTCATTGGTATAGAGTGAAGGAACATCATGGATTCAAGAAGATATAGAGATTCAGGAGAAGATTAGTAATGATACTGAGGTAGTTCTAGAAGAAGAAGAGCTTACTGAGCTTGTGGAAGATCAAGGTAGTGGTGAAAAAGGAGAAAAAGAAGTTAGTACTGTTGGTGCAAAGCATAGTACTGTTATTCCAGAAGTTAGTACTGTTGCTGAGAACATAGTGTATATCAGAAGGAGTGCTGAAAAGAAAAAAGATAAGGGTAAAGGAATTATGACAGAGCCTGAGCCTAAGAAGAAGACAAAGAAGCAACTAGAGCAAGAAAGACTTGGGCATGAAGAAGTTGTAAGGTTTCAAGAACAACTTAATGAAGAAGAGACTCAGAGGATTGCAAGGGATGCTGAAATAGCTAGACAGCTACATGAAGAGATTAATAAAGCAGGACAAGAAAGAGTTGTAGCTAAAGATGATCAAGCTCATGTCATTGATTATAGTGATCCTGCAGTGTTAAGATACCATGCTCAGCTGAATAGACCATACTCTGTAGCTGAAGTAAGAAAGAACATGGTCATGTACTTGAAGAATTAAGGAGGATACATGATGAATTATTTCAAGGGAATGAAGTATGAAGACATTAGACCTATATTTGAAAAGGTATGAGATCAAATTCAATCCTCTGCACCCATGGATTCTGAAAAAGAAAAAGGTAGTGCAAAGAAAGGAAGTAGAAAGAAATCACTTGCAAGGAAAAGAGCAGGTGAAAAGCAAAGTAAAGAAAGTACAAAAAGGCAAAAGAATAGAAGATGACTCTACTAGAGGGAAGAAGAACTTTAAAGCCTATTTGGGATCTGGTTCCAAAGAAGAATTTGGATGGATTTGAATCTTTGGGTACTAAGTAATCAATGTTGAATTGGAAGACTTCTTGTCCCTGACAGAAAACTTTATATATTATCAAATCATCAGAGCAGATGGAGGTTTCAAGAATTACAAGATTTTAGTGAGATGTTTGATTAGTTTTGATCACACCTTTTAAAGTATATATAAATATAAATATATAAAAATTTATATAAATCTAAATATTATAATTATAAGGGTAAGAAATCAAAAAAATCTCAATTATAGTTAATCCAGTGTATGATTCCACGGGTCGTTATCCCCAACGGGAATGCATTGAAAGTCGAGAGTCGTTAGAGAATCGATGCTTGAATGAACAACGATTATGATTTGCGTTATCTAAAAATACGAAAATTATGGCAAAAACTTAAAAAATAATTTAAGGTAAGACAAATTTTACTTAAAAACGCAAACGGGGATCCTAACAAGGTACTAAAAAACTCTAAATTATCAAAATTAAGACCTAAATTGATATTTTTTGGTTTTTATAAGTTTAATTGACTAAAAGCTAGGGACAAGAAAACTAGACCAAAAACAGAAAAGATTTAAGCTTAAAATCACTAAAAACATGAACGGGATTCAATCCCGTTCTTTAAAAAACCAAATTTTGCAATTTTAACTATATGAAAGCAAATCTAATTTTCCTATGTTCTAAATGTTAAAAGAAAATTTTCTAAAAAAGAATTATATTTTTTTGACTTGTTTATAATTTTTTATGAATTAAAAACGATTTAAATGAAATTAAATGTTTAAAAATACTATATTATCTATAAAAATTCTGAAAAAATTAGCAAAATTAGATAGAACAGTGTAGAATCTAAGAAAAATAAGATGGGGAAAACAACTTATCGAATAAGCTGAGAAATAAGCCAAAAACAGCTTATAAACTAAAAAGCCTAAAACGTATATAAAAGATTAATTATGCATACCTAAACTGAAAAAGACCCAAGGGCGAGTTGGAGAGGGAGTGTTGTGTAAAACGTTTGGTTGTGGGGTTGAGGTCCCAGGTTCGAGCCTTGCTCACCCGGGGCTTCCCCTACTTCCAAACGTTTTTGTTTTTGTTTTTCTTTTACAACTTTTAAGTTCACTTAAAAATAAGCACTTTTTACAAAGAAACCTTTTTTATAAAATACAAATAAGCACTAAAATAAGCAAAATAAGTGACAAAATAAGCTTAATACTCTAAGCTATAAAATGCTAATTGTTTGCATTTTTTAAGCCTAATAAGCAAACCAAAAAGAGGATTAAGCTAAAATAGATAAAAAGGCATATCTAAAAAGCTCTTAAGAACAAAAATAAGCAACTACAATAAGCTAGAATGGCATAAAACACAAAAAGCTATAAAACTTAAGGAATTTTAAGCTAAATTGCAAATAAGCTTAAATAAGCTCTAAACTAACGAGAATAAGCTAAAATGGGCTTAATCTAACTTAATAAGCTAAACTAAACCTAGAATAAGCAAAAACAATAAGCTAATAAGCCTAAATAAGCTAATAGCTTTTTGGCCAAAACTGATAAGCAAAAAGGCCAATAGGGACTTTTCTAGCTTAAAAATAAGCTAGCAAAGGATCCTATGGCTATTAACTACAAATGATTAACTTTTGACCCTCAGTGAACAATAATCTTCACTCAAAAAACCATTTTGAAATTCAGATAAACCATAAGCAATTGAAAACAGCAATTTCTCAAACTTTCAATACTTTAGCAAAATTTTGATTGCTTTTGGTAAAAACTCAAAAACATATGCGGCTTTTAAACTATGTTTCTAACCTCTTTTTAACACTTTCACAAACTCAGAAACATCACAAATCAACAATAAGAAATAACACAATCAAATAAGTAACTAGAATAAGCTATACCTCAACTTGTTTCAAACAATGAACTCTTAAATCCTTAAAATTGAGATTTAACACTTAAAAACTTTAACAAACTGAATTTTCTGACTAATATCACCTAATCAAAGTTGACTCAAAAGCACAAAGCAGGTTTTGACCCATTTTCACCCACTTTAACCCTGAATCTAAACACCCATTTAAAAAACTGTTTTACTTTTTATCTTGATTCAAATGTTTTTAGAAACTTTTAAAACCAGATGTTAACTAAGACTACTAAGCAATATTAAGCATATATAAACAACACATAAGCACTTAAATAAGCTGAAACAGGATATGCTATATTTAAGCTAAATTAAGACAGATTTAAAGAAAACTTGAACTAATGATTTTAAAACTACAACCAAAGTTAAATAAGCCTCAAACATCATTAATAAGCATAGTGATAGAAGTATGATTAGTTACTCAGGTAATATACTAAAGCAACAATAAGTAGTAAAACAGTAAATAAGCTTAAAAAGTGAAAATGAAAACTTACAAACACCCTTGCTCAAAACAGGGTAAATAATCAAATCTATAAGCTCTAGCTTGTCAAAAGACAAGCTAGTGAGGCATATAAGCTCATTCCAAGCTAGCTTATCATCTAAAGAAGCTAAGGTGTTTAAAGGGGTGGATCTTTTTAGTATTTTTTAGATTTTTATGATTAAAACAGGAAATAAAAGAGATTAATACAGTAAACTAAGGCTTGATTAAAGAAACAAAAAGCTTAGTGAAGCTTTTAGGTAAGATCTATAAGCTGTTTCATAGCTTTTCAAAGCTTAACATGTTATAATAAATGATCAAACACAGAAACTCAAAACACAAACCTCAAATTTTTCATTAAAAACTTAAACTTTTACAAGGAATTGAAATACAAAATACTTTTAAAACTTAAATAAAAATACACTTCAAAAGAGACTAAAAAACTTAAAAAACTACTGCTAACTAGATCCCCCTGTGAGTGAGTGAGCTCCTCTATTTATAAAGCAAAAGAGAAGGTTCTAGGCTCTTGGACACGCTCCTTGCAACTTTTGATCTTGGCCATTAATATCTTTCCAATCATTGATCTCAAATCGTAGCCCTTAGATTAGAATGTTGCACACGGATTGCCAAGCTGGCAATCCCACATCTTTGGAGGGGCTGTGCTTCTTTAACATAATTTTTAGTGTAAAATCCCATCTTTTGGTGTATTTGTTTGATATCCCGCGTGTCATTCTTTGTTATAGCTAGCCAATCATAGAGCTTTGGTGACGTTTTTGATGCTGACATGGTTCTTGGGACTTGGAATCTTTGTTGCCACACTGGATTGAGGGGAATTGGATTTACCTGCTCAATTTCAACACAGGGTAATTGTTTGGGACGAAGGTGAACTGTAACTTCACCTTCGCGCCCTTTTTAACTGCTTATAACGTTTTTTTTTTACCCGGGGTAAAGGGAAGAGACCTGGGCTTGGTTAATAAAAAGGAATTAGGCCGGTGTTTTATATTGGGTTCGGTAAAGGTAATGGTAAAGGGTTAATATTAGGCACTTAACGACCGTTAGTCCCTAAGTGTTAAAGGACTAACGGTGTTATGATTTTAGGGACTTATAGTGAAAATAGTTTAACATTAAGGGCTCATTTGGTATTTTAAGGATTTTGTCTTTTGTGGGTTGACCATTGTTTGACTTTGTTGACCTTTGCTAGAAACTTCCGGCTCTTGTGCACTCTATCCGTTCCCGTGTTCGTGTTTGTCTGGTTTTGACCGTTTTCTTGTGATCTTTGCAATATCACATACTATTACAATCAAAAATGACAAAACAAAGCAGTTATAAAGCATAATTTGCACAATTTGTTCATTTTAGGGTCATTTTTGGTATAAAAAGGATATGTGATTTCTCACATATCAAAATTCCCCAAACTAAGTGATTGTCGTGTCCTCACGCAATATTTTGCTCTAGAACCAATTACCTCAAAACTTCCCTAAAAACTAAATCTTTTGATAAGTAGCAAAGACTTTTGTGGGGAGATGTTAAGAATATCAACCAAGCTTTTAAAAACTCCCCCTTTTCCCATTTTTCAAAACTTTTTCCATTTTTATGATTTTTTTAGCAACTACCTAGAATATTCCGACTTTCGTTATTTCCATAACCGTTAGGGATCATAGAACAAGATGCATTTCGATCCGAGAATGCCCCAAAAAGGATAAATTCATCGTCCCCGACTTTTTAAAGCATAAAACGAAATCACTGCTAAATATTAGTTAAGATGCTAACACTACTCATATTTGCAACTTATGAACTTTTCACTCCCGATAATTATTATATCTTAGGTGAATGTGCTATTTTGAATTTCAACCATGGATCAACGTTTTGCAAAATTCTATGTTTCACGTTCCACCCGAGAATAATGAGTTTGAAGGCGAGATCAGCCCATGTAGCGACTTTCGTCTCGGCACATCCCAACCTTGCGGCTAAGTGACCAGGCTTTTGACACCCCACAGAGACTAGTATCGGGACTTACGGACCTTAGGTTTCAAAAACTCTTAGGTTTCCAGTATAGACATAGCTTATTTAAAAACTTAAAATGAAATAGTCAAAGTTCAAAAGCATATTTAAATTTAACAAAAAGAAATCTATTTATTAATTCAAACTTAATATTAAACATAACATTTATGCAATTGTAACCCTCGACCTTTTAGAAGGCTGCAACATCGGCTGTGAGCCGGCAAGATGCAGCGAACTTTTATCAACCCACAGTTTATAATTATTCTTTATTATATTTTTTTTTCATTTTTCATCATTTCAAAAAAAAAATTTATTTTTTTATTTTTTTTATTTTTATTTTTTATATAGAGAAAACTTCTTTTTGAAAAATTCAAGTATAAATTTGAACTAAGACTAAAATTTTTGCTATTAACTACATAAAAATTGTTGATTTAAGTTTAATCTCCAAAAACAGCACGTATTATTAGTCCGGTTAGGAGCTTATAGGAGAAAAAGCCACAAATTACATACATGAGCTCTTAAGATTTCCAAAGAATCCTTGTTTTTAGCATACCATATCCTACTTAACTCTATCATTCTTGTTCTTCGCGAATTTCCCCGCGATACGCTTAGCCTAAAAGTTAAGGAACAAGCTAGGCTTTAACACGCTCGATCGGTGTCTAAAAGTTATTCTTATTCTTTTTTTTTTTTTTTTTTTTTTTTTTTTTTTTACCCAGTAGAAAGTCAAAAATTGTACAAAAAACACTTATTTTATTTTTGAAAATTTTAAAATTTTTTCATTTTTAAAATTTTTTTATAGGAAAACAAGGTACGTGAGAACAACAGGCAAAGGCAGGTCAGATCATATCAAAGATATACTACCCCATACTAAAACTAAACATTGTCCTCAATGTTTCCTAGTCTAAGGCTTATAACCCCATACTAGAACTCAAAAAGTCGAATGCATAATCCAAGCATGGAGAAAGTATCACAAAAATCTAAAGTCGTTTATCAAGTATGCTAAAAGATAAATGTTAGTTGATAATAATCTAGGATATCGGATTTCCCCATACTAATTGCAAGCAAAGACTAGGAAGCTCGAGTGGACCAGGATAAAACACCGAACACAAGAGTCTTTAGAAAATTTTGGGTCAATCCTAGAAAAAATCACAAGTATAAACAACAAGAATCGGAAGAGTACAAGCCTCCTCACATCACAATAGAAATAAGAAAGAAGATAAATGGATAAGCATGGGGTGCCTCCCACGAAGAGCTTGTTTAGGGTCACTAAGCTTGACCCAATCCCCGAATTCATTTGTCCTTGGGGAAGGTTTGGAGATCCAGGACAATCAATTGTGGTACGTCCCCTCTAAAGTAATGCTTAATTCTATGACCGTTCACCTTGAAGTTTGGCCCGGAGTTTTGAGATAACTCAACGGTGCCATGTGGAAAGACTTGGGTAATGGTGAACGGTCTGGACCAACAGGATTTTAACTTGCCCGAGAACATCTTCAATCGAGAGTTAAAGAGGAGGACTTGATCACCGACATTGAAAATGCGGTTTTTAATCTTTGAGTCATGGATCCTATTTGTTTTCTCTTTATAGATCAAAGAGTTCTCCTATGCTTGATCACGAAGTTCATTTAGTTCATTGAGTTGAACTTTACGGTGATCACCCGCGGTCTCAAGGTCAAAGTTTACATGCTTCAAGGCCTAGTAGGCTTTGTGCTCGATCTCGATCGGTAAATGACATGCCTTTCCGTACACGAGCTTGTATGGAGTACACCCGATGGGTGTTTTGTAAGCCGTACAGGAGGCCCAAAGTGCATCATCTAGTTTATCCGACCAAGATGCACGGTTCTCGCCCACGGTCCTTTTAAGAATTCGTTTCAAGCCACGATTAGATACCTCAACTTTCTTACTTGTTTGTGGGTGATACGCGGTGGAGAGACGGTGAGTAACTCCGTATTCAAGCATGGTCTTTGCAAATTGGTCATTGCAAAAATGGGTTCCGCGATCACTTATGATAGCACGAGGGGCACCGAATCGGGCGAAGAGAGATTTAAGAAATTTGCAAACAACTCGGGCGTCGTTGGTGGGGAGCGCTTTCGCTTTAACCCATTTTGACAAATAGTCGACCGCCACGAGTATGTATTTGTTCCCTCGTGAAGACGGGAACGGCCCCATGAAATCGATGCCCCACACGTCAAAGATTTCACAAACTTGGATGGAATTTTGAGGCATTTCATCACGTTGCGAAATTTTTCCTTGACGCTGACAAGTGTCACATCGGGTGACCAAGTCATGGGCATCTCGGTAAATCGTAGGCCAATAAAATCCTGAGTCAAAAACCTTTTTGGCGGTGTAGTTGGCACCGTAATGTCCCTCGGTGGGTCCACTATGGCAAGCTGTGAGGATGTCAACAGCTTCTTGGCCTGCAACACACCGCCGGATCATTTGATCCGCACATATTTTGAACAAGAAGGGGTCGTCCCAAAAGTAGTGTTTAACATCCTTGAAAAACTTGTTCTTTTGTTGGGACGACATCCCTTTAACAATGAAATTCCCCGCGTGGTAATTTGCATAATCGGCAAACCACGGGGTACTTGAGTCACCACGAAAAGTCACCATATTAAGTGTCTCGAGAGGAAACTTTTCATTTACCTCCTTTGGGTCGAGCACATTTTCATAAGGATTTTCTAATCGGGAAAGATGATCGGCCGTGAGATTCTCGGCTCCTTTTATGTCAATTACTTTGAATGTGAACTCTTGAAGGAGGAGAACCCACCGGAGCAATCTCGCCTTGGAATCCTTTTTAGCAAAGAGATATTTTAGAGCGGAGTGATCCGTATACACTATGCTTTTGTTCAAGATGAGGTAAGACCGGAATTTTTCGAAGGCATACACCACGGCTAACATTTCTTTCTCCGTCGTGGTGTAATGCGATTCCGCCTCGTTCATTGTTTTACTAGCATAGTGTATAGGCCTAAAGTGTTTTTCATGACGTTGCCCCAAGACTGCACCTATGGCAAAGTCGCTTGCATCACACATAAGCTCAAAGGGTAAGTCCCAGTCCGGGGCAATCAAGATTGGAGCTTCGGTAAGTTTTTTCTTTAACGTTTCAAAAGCTTGAATACATTCATTAGAGAAGATGAACGGAGTATTTTTCTCAAGAAGATGAGTCATTGGTCGGGAAATTTTGGAAAAATCCTTAATGAACCGTCGGTAGAAACCGGCATGACCGAGAAAACTCCAAACACCCTTAACGGTGGTGGGATGAGGTAACTTAGCAATTACATCGACTTTGACTTTATCGACCTCAATCCCATTTTTGGAAATCTTATGGCCAAGGACAATTCCTTCCTCAACCATGAAATGACCCTTTTCCGAATTTAGACAAAGATTGGTGTCTTCACAACATTTAAGCATCTTGTCTACACGAGAGAGGCAATTTTTGAATGAATTCCCAAAGACCGAAAAGTCGTCCATGAAGACTTCCATCATTTTTTCGATCATATCATGAAAGATAGCCATCATACACCTTTGGAACGTGCCCGGTGCATTGCATAAGCCAAAAGGCATGCGACGATAGGCGAATGTTCATATAAGGATCAATGAACTGGGGTCTTTTTTGATCACATGAGGGTCGATGGGAATTTATAAAGTAACCCGAAGGAAACCATCGAGAAAATAAACAATAGTCTTCGTTTCCCGCTAATACTCTCGAAGCACTTGTCCTTTTTAATTGGTAATGGAACGTGACCTTCTGGGTCTTTTCACGGGTGGCACTATCATTTTAAACTTTTCTCAAGTGGTCGAGGTATTTAAACGTCAGCACGTAACTAATCAGAGTAGGATATTATCTCGTTTTCATCATTTTCTAACACTAACGGTTAAGCCTACCTGTTTCGGTAAGCAATGTTAGTGGGCTCACCCAAGGGACTATCCGAGTTCGGGTAATTTTATACGGCGTCAGAAGTTGTTCAACCTATTTTTGTGACATGGGGTTTATCGGATGCAACCGTCTTTGATGTTGACTGCCGGTTTGTAGTCCGCTTACTTTAAGTATATTGTGAGTTACATAATATTATGGGGGAAATACCCATATACCATCTTTTTATGTCGGTGAGTGTCCATGATATTGGCGCGCTTGTATGTGAATTGCTAAACCGTTTTGTGAGAGGCTTTTTCCTCGATAACGACATGTCGCTGTGCATCTTTTTGTAATGGCTTGCTTGTCGGCAAAAGTCTTATATGGCCCGGATAGCGAAGAGGGTGCAAAGGAGTAGAGAGGACGGGTGGTGGAAAAGCCTGTGCTGTTTTTTTTTTTCTTTTTTTGTTTTTTCTTCTTTTCTTTTTAGTTTTTTTTTGTTTTTTTTCTTTTCTTTTTTTCCTCCCTCAGGAAGACTTTGAGGTGGTAAGTCTTGAGTGTATTTTCCGTAACAGTCAGGCCTTACTCCACTGTGTAGACGAGCTGGCGCAGTAGGGGGGGTAACGCGGTAGGTGGGTGTTGGATCAATGGAGGTTGTGGCTGCTTTCTGTGTGGTCCTCTTATTCACTAGTTCTTCCCCCCACTTTATATTCCAAGACCGCGTTCCTTGTCCCAGCCCCTTGTTTAAAGTAATTGTGGACAGCTGTATTTTCTTATGTTTTTATTTTTGTCTTTTTACTCTTTTTCTGAAAAAAAAAAAAGCCGTTCCCATCAATTGAAGATTTATCATTTTTTAGCTTATAAACTTTAAGTTCTTTTTAGATATTTCAGATGATAATTTCCTTAAAGTGGGAGGAGGGTAGTGATGATAATCATTTAGAGATGTTCAAAGAAGAAGAACTGTCCCCACTCGTGTCGTAATAAGAGTAGATCAACTCCGATAGTTGGATCATATTCAAGAGCGAGGGAAAGAGTCGACACTTCCTCGAGAAGGAAGAAAAAATCACTATCCCCGAAGGGAGTGTAGGGTCGGAGAAGATGGTAGTAGAAACGTTCGGGTCATAATATGGAAGTTGGATTGCCTATCGCGATCAATCGGAGAAACTGAGAACTTCTTGAGAATACTCCTCACAAGCCATATCAATGATGTCGATTCGGTTAACCGAATTATCATCATAATTAGAGGAGTATCTCAAAGTTTGATCAAAATTGAATGTTACGGCTTCTTTTCCAACACGAAGAGTTAATTCTCCCTTCTAATAAAACATCAGTCAAGGCACGTCCTAGTCTTTTAAGAAGGATATAAGGAGATTTAGGGGAACTAGGGATCGGCATCAAAGTCTATGACTACAAAGTCGGCCGGAAATTAGAACTTTCCTACTTTTACGTCGACATCTTCGGCGATACCGATTGGTTGGGTAATCGAACGGTCCGCAAGTTCAAGAGTTATACAAGTAGGAGTGAGCTCCAGAAGAGAAAGCTTTTTCCACACGGATAATGGCATGAGATTTATGCTAGCGCCAAGATCGGCCAAGGCTAAGCACTCATTCTGGGAAAACCACATGGTATGAGAAATTTGTCGGGGTCTCCAAGTTTTTCGGGTAACTTTTTGAGGAGAACCGCCGAGCAATGCTCATTCGACGGAGTTCTAGCCATTTCACTTATTTTTTCTTTGTTTCCAATCAAACTCTTAAGTGTAGAAGCAAATTTAGGCATGAGAATTAAAGCATCCGCGAAGCTAATTTCAAAATGAAAATCTTGAAAGATTTGGTAAAATTTCTTAATTTGATTGTTAGCGTTTTCGCGGATCTTTTGGTCATTAAGTCTAGACGGATATGGAATTGGTGGTTTCGGGTTAGGCATCAGAGCACTAACGGGAGCAACAACGGGCTCAGAATTTGGTACATGAGGTTGAACTTGGACAACCGGAGGTTGGACGTCTTTGGTACTTCTGTTATTAGTAGGAGGCACCGTGTCCTTTGTCACCTCGGTTCACTACTTTAGGAGGAGAAGAAGTAGTAGTAGAAATCGTGGGTCCTTGATAAGCAACACCGCTTCGGGTGGTAATACCCTTCAAGACTACCTTTGGGTTAGTAATGGTATTACTAGGGAGTGTCCCTAAACCTGAAGTAGAAGCGGTATTGGAATTCACAAACTTGGAAAGCATGTCCGTTAAATTGGTCATTTGATTTTGCAAGTTTTGATTTTGATTTTGCATATTTCTCATCACTGTATCATTAGATTTGACGTAGTTTTGAAAGTCATCCTTCGACACACCTTGTGTTTGCGGAGCCGAAGCTTGGTAAGGTGGAGCTTGGTGAACCGGGGGTTGATTAATCGGAGGTCGGTAAATTTGGCCTTGGTTGTAATTAGTCCCCCGGTTTTGGTTGTAACGGTTTTAGTTATTTCCTTGGTTTTGTTGAACGAGAGGAAAACCGGGAGGTCGAATTTGATTAGCAATCGGGGCTCGGTAATCGGTATTTCCTTGATTGAAATTAGCTGCAGCGGCTTGGGAAATATATTCTTGAATATTATCACGATAAACGTTGCCATCGGTGGCGGGACAATTTTGGTAAGAATGAGCACCACCATAAGTTACACAACTTTCCTCGACCGCTTTTACGGGAGCGGGAGCTTGGGTTTGGTTTTTCTTATCGAGAAGTAAGGCTTTTACCATATCTTTAAGTTCAGCAACATCGGGAGAAATACCGGGGGTGGAATTGCTCGTACTCACTTTGGAAACAATCAGTTTGTTACGTGAATTACGAACTTTGGATTTGCTCTTAATGATTCTTAGGCAATCCCGAGGCATTTTATCCAAAAAGTTACCACCCGCGGCGGAATTCAACGAATCTTGATCATTAGAGTTCAAAGCATTATAGAAAGTATCGAGTTCATGTAA
>BQNB010047112.1:2061-43324 GCA_026074375.1 Tanacetum coccineum | reverse complement strand
TTCTTCTTCATCTAAGTTATCATCCACCAAGGGTGATGTTTTAGATAGTGGAGGAGTTTCATCGAATGTCACGTTGAGTGATTCTTTAATTTTCATGGTGTGTTTGTTTAGGATGATGTAGGTTTTGCTATATTGAGAATAACCTAGGAAAACACCTTCGTATGACTTTGGATCAAACTTGGTGAGGTAATATTGGTGTTTAAGATGCTCAACACTTGCTTCCAAACACTTTGAAGTAGTCAAGAGTAGGTTTCTGATGACATCAAATAACGTCACATTTATATTATCATTTATCCCGAATAAGTTACCTACTTTTATATAATTATTGCAAGAATTTATACTTAATTGCTTAAAAGTGTTATTTGCAGTAATTGAGGAGTGATTTGTGAAGACATGCTAAAAGGCGCATATTTTGGAGCTAAAACAAAGAAATTTGAAGATTACTCAATTCTAACCAATACGCCGTATCCAATAAAAGAGATACGGCGTATCACCGCCATGTCTTCAGACGAAAACGTGTTCAACTAATTCCCAATACGACGTATTCACCTTCTGCCATACGCCGTATCCATCAAGGTAACTATTCAGAGATACGAAGATATTTAAAATTTGGGAATGAATTCATATTGATCTTAAACTTCATGTGCACTCCAAGGGATACACCCCAATACGCCGTATTGGCCTAGCCTAAAGCCTTTTTTAGAGACTATACATAGAAGACTCCAAAATGAGTTTTTAGTGTGCAAAATCATATTCTTCATACCATACACATAAAATATGATTTTTTGAAGAAAAAAAAGAGCAACAAAGGTCAAACATCGATCACGATTCCATAGAAGACACCGTGTAATTCCTATACTCTTGTAATCATTTAATTTTTGGTATCGTTCGGTAAAACGTTTAGTTTACTTTGGTTATTTGATCACGCTTGTATAATTACAATGGTTATGGGCTAATACCCTTGGGTATTAGCCATCTTAATGAAGATTTAATGTTTGGTTTGTTTTAAAATTGATTTTCTTAATTTATCGTTGAAAGTTTAATTATGTTTATCACATGATACTTGTCTACGTGTTTGAATATGCGACCTATCATTCAACTGGGTCTAGTTACGCCTACTAGGATAGCTCTCCATATCGTGTTTTATATTAGTGGACCAATAGGATCACAAATAATGTTCTGTCTTTGTCTTTAAATTAAGAGCTTAGTTGGACCTACAGGTGACCCGTAATGTTTCAACAAGTATGTTCTTGATTAATTGATAAAGATTTGAATAGTGGACTACCAGTATATAAAATACCGTCAAACAGTAAGTAGATAAAGTCCCGATGGGCTAGGGTTTATCAAGGTCACCGTTGCTATAATCCCTAGATAGATTATAATTAAACTAAAGGATGCTTGATGAGGATTAGTTAATTATGACAGGATTCAACGTGTCTAGGTCTTAGGATGATGTCCCGCCTAAGTCTTAAGAATGATATGCCGCTTCAAGATAAGAAATCATTGCACTAAATAAACAAACCAGCATTTAATCGGATTTAATATGGCTTATGCAGTTTTCTATTATTTGGCTTGTACCGCTCTTTTATCTTCTGATTGTTTTCTTGCTTGTATATTGTGTTTAGAATTGATTATTGTCACCATAAAACCTGTGCCACTCTCTCAGGTTGAAAACCCCTCATCTATCGTTAGAAGCGTATATAGCATAGGTTTAACAAATAATTAGAATTAACTTAACTAGAGTAATTAAAATACTGATAGATTATAAGGTTATCAACCTCGCTCTTAGTGTTCGACACCCTACTTACCACGAAACTTCACCCGATTGGGTACACTGCCCGTTAAAGTGTTGTTTTAGGATAAGTCGGCTAAATATAAATTTAAAACTTGGTAATCAATAAATTGACCCTACACGACAGCACATCAAGTTTTTGGCGCCGTTGCCGGGGAGTAAAAAGTTTAACCTTTAATTTTATTAGTATTTCTAACTATTAGCTTTAAAATAACCTAATTAGTGTAATTTAATTTTGTTTGTAATTAATTTAATTATTTGTTTAAATTCCAGCTATTAATTATTTTCATAAAGTACTCTGCCTTGTAGTGCGTTTCTTTGTTTCTGATTTCCAGCATAGGTTTATCATGGATGATCAAAACATCACTATGGAAGAATACATCAGACTCAAAGAAGAAAAGGCTCGAAGACAAGGTCGAACATTTGATTGGCAAACTGCCACATACGGTAGGATGGAATATTATGAAAATGAGGATGATAACTTCACGAATCTCGAAACAGAATACCCAACTATAGTCTTTGACGATATATCCGATGAAGCACTCTCATGTAAACCTACGGTAAGTCCTCTTGACAATAACGAAATCGACTTTAACATTTTATTTGATGAATCCGACGATGAAGAATACATGATAGTTTTTGACGAAAATTCATTTTCTTGTAAAATAATTTCTGTCGATAATTTAAAAACGAATTCGGAAAATGAAAATGATAAAATCAACATACCGTCATCTCCGTCACCAGAACCTACGATTGGTTACTTTGACGATTTAGACTTCTTTAAAGACTTTGAGAATGAATTCCCAACCATCGTTTATAATGATCTAAAGTCTAAATCTGACCCACTAAATGGACCCTATGTAAGTTCTCAACATATCCATAAATTCAAAACGTCATTGTCCGAATATGATGAAAATGAACAAAATGTTTTATGCCTTAATGACTCATTTTCTCTAAACGTATTTTTTTCTAATAATCCAAAAACGATCAAGGACAATGATGACAATATCGATATAACATGACTTTCTGGAAGTAACTTTGACACTAAAAGATCAAACAAACTTTCGGAAACCAATCACGATAAAACCGATAAAGTTTTCAACCAAATTTTTTTTATCATAACATTGGATGCTAATATCGTGAGTTGGAATTATTTTAACAACTGGATACCATTAAATCTAATCAAAAAATTATATGTGCCATTCGGCATCTCGTTCGACCCTAAACGGTATTATAAGGATGGTGCTCACACAAGGATATTTTGGGAAAGATTTTAAAGAACTCTTGATGTAATGTCCCTGCATTTTTGATAATATACAGGAGTAATCTGGTTTTTAATGGGCTTGATGTTCCCACAGACAGTCCCTTAACTATAAGGTACCTTCCTATAAAGAATGATTACTGATGCAAAAAATAGGCCATCCAAAAATGGCCCAAATACTCTCAGAAATGCTAATGGAACATCCTCAAAAGCCAGAGTACTTTGAAACTTCTGACGGAATAGCATACTGTACAATCCTAGCTCAACAACCTGGGAGTAGATGAAAATTAGAAAGGTCAACGAGAAAGTATACGCTGCTTAGGTCGGATGCGAACTGTGCAAAGGACCAAACTACACAAAGGACTGTCCACTCAAGGAGAAGGATCTCTTTTGTGAGAACCAGAAGAAAGATAGAGAAAGAAAGAAGAAGGTAGAAAAAGATAAAGAGAAAATAAAAGAAGAAGCTTATTTACACACAATTTGGAGCACTGGAGGAAGTATAGGAGCAGTCAGGGCTAGGATTTCTTACCAAACGCAACAACAGAAAAATTCTTGTTACTTGATCGAAGAAGAAGGCATTGGAGGAAGCTCAATGACCAAATCCCATGGCTGAATCAGCGAAGAGGGACACTAAGAGAACTCGAACATAATCAAAGGAGATTTGAGCCTTCTACCGCGTGCAGCTATAGAATAAGGAGCATTGATTAAGACCTTGGAAATTCAAATTGGGCAAATGAGCAAAGTCTTATAAGAAAGATGGATCGAAGGTTTGCCCGTCTCAACAGAACCAAACCTAAGGGACCATGTACAATTGATCTCAACCGCTAAGGCTAATTCATCTAAGATACGTTGTATGGGATGTAGTCTATGCGCTGTATCGGGCTCACAGCACAGAAGCATAATTTTTGAAACAGCTCTCTTTCCAAGGCGACTACAAAACTACTGCTGTGATGATTGGAGAAAGGCACAAGATGTGAAGATTCTGGAAGTTTATGATCACACCTTGCCTCAGAAAGAAAAAGACACAGGGAGCTTTACTTTACCTTATTTTATTCATAATGTTTGTTTTGATAAAGCCCTTGTTGACCTAGGAGCAAGTGTGAGTGTTATGCCATTTTCTACCTACACTAACCTTGGTCTAGGAATTTTATCTCACACTAGGTTGACCATTGAACTAGCTGACAGAACAATAAAACAGCCAAGGGGAATTGCTGAAAACGTGCTAGTAAGGAATGGCAAATTTATTTTCCCCATAGACTTTATCATCTTGGACATACCCGAGGACGACAATGTCCCTTTGATCTTCGGTCAACCATTTTTGTCTACTGCCCATTCCAATATTGATGTTACAAAAGAAATTTTACTCTAAGGGCTGGGGAAGAAAAACTTGTTTTCCAAAGTATTAAGCCCGCCACTAGTATAATCAGGAGGGTCTTTATGTTAAAAGATATTGATTCAAAAACAAAGCTTATAGGACAGGATAACGAGTAATTCAACCCACTTTACGGTAACTACATTGAATTAAATGATTTGGACACTCCTCTAGAACCAGAGATAAATCAAGGTGTTAATTTTGAGCCAACTTTTGTTAATGAATCTGATAATGTTAAAACCAGTTATTATAAAATGAAATTTTCTTGCATGATTAGGTATAAAAATGTTAATGCTGACTACCTCCCTTCCTTGTCTATTAATTTAATAACCAAAAGCTTTTATTATCTCCTATATTAAGGACAAGGAAGATTATGAAGGTAAGAGTCCAGCCGGAACTCTGATAGATAATGTTTTCATTGGAAAATTTTCTATTCTTATAGGTTTTATCATCATTGACGATGAAGATGTAACAAGAGACGTTGCGCTCGGCATGCCATTTTTCATGAAATACGTGTCATGCCAAATGATTATGAAGAATACGGGACTCATGGGGTACAAGTAAGAGCGATTCGATGGATTAAATAAAGAGGGGTGGGAAAAAAAGGTCTAAAATTAAAGACCAGCTAATAAAACAATAAGTGCTTCCGTGATGATAAACCTGATGGTTTTTAAATTGTTTGTCTCATTTTTAATTGTTTGCACGAGTCTGTCTTCCCAGACACTTCATACGGCGTATTGAACCGCTCTGGATATGGCGTATAGATGTGTCTGGACGTTATCAATCTGTAATTTAATTTCCAATACTTTGAAAAATTTTAATTGTTTTTACAGGAACCATACGGCGTATCCTTAGGTTTGGGATACGACGTATTGATCCCTATACAACAGTGAGTTTAATTATTTTCCTGCATTGTAACCATTGTATAACCGAGAAAGGAATTACACTTTTGTCTTCTAATCTTTTATGCATGACCTTGCTATAAGGAAATCGACGATATGGTATACTCTAAAAAAGGTGTGTGTTAAACTCGTATGAGCATTCTGACACCTCGTCAACACACATTTGCTCAAGAACTCAAATTGGAGAATCATCCCTGTGCAACAATATTCAGGGGAGTTCCCGTTCTAATTCTATTTCCCAATTTCTTTATTGTTTTATTTATATAACGAGGACGTTGTATAATCTAAGCGGGAGGATGGAGAATTAGAAAGCCTACTTGTCCTTTCTTTTAAAATTATGCTTAAATTATGCCACATTTAATTTTTTTTCTAGCATTACTTTTGTAAAAATTACTAGTTACATGACCTCTCGCGCACTATAACGCTTAATACCAAATTGTGAGAAGAGAATTAGCCTTATTCCATTTCAAATGTTTACTAATAAAATCTACATAAATTATAGTGTTGCGGTGATGTAGTAGACCTTTAGAACTTGGGCTTGGTATATCATGAGACTCCACAACGATTTAGTACTAAGGACTTAGATTAGATAAAACATTTTATCTCGGTTTAATTTATAATGATTTCACCAAAAAAGCCTAAATTGTTGTAAAATTAAATTATACACTTGTTAGTTAAACCCGTGTAACCCTTGCTTACTCTCACTATAAGAGTAAGATCCCCTAGAAAAACCTGTTGAGACCACGTTTGTTGTTCGGACAATGATTTGAATTGGTTCGAAGTTGATTTGTTTTCTAAAATCCTAAAAGTGAGCAATTTAAAGGGCAATTAAACCTAACTTTAATAATGGGGAAATTAAACTTTAACTAAAAACGCAAAACGGGAACCCTAAATGGCAGTTAAAACCTAAATTTCCAAATTAACTTTAATTGAATTTTTTCTCTTTTAATGGACTCTAATTGACTAAAAGTTAAGTTTTGAAACAACCTAGATTAAAACGGATATTGATATGAGCTTAAAAAAAACACGAAAAAAATAAAAAAAACGAGAACGGGAATGATCCGTTCCTTTAAGAATCAATAAATTTGGAAATTTTTAACCCTACGAAAGCTAAAACTAATTTTCTAGAAACTTTACGATTAAAAGAAAAATTTTTCTAAAAAAGTTTTATATTTTTTGATTATTTTTCTATTTTTGATGATTGTTTTAAATATTTTATAAAATATAAATGTTTAAAAATATTAAACTAAATATAAAAATTCTAAAAAAATTATGGGAAATAGCTTGAACTAATACGGACCTAGGAATAATAAGCTTGGTTACACAGCTTATTTAATAAACTGTGTAATATGCTATAAACAATTATAAAAGCCTAAAATGGGTTAAAACTGTATATAAGTTATAGATATTGTAAAACTATAACGAAAAAGACCCTAGGGCACGATGGTTAGAGGTTCTTATTGTGTGGTGTTGTGTTGTTATAAAGGTTGAGGATGTTGAGGTCGGGGGTTCGAGTCTTGCTCACCCCCGATTTCCATCTTCCCTTTTTTTTGAAAACTTATAAAGCAAAAGTTGTAAATATGCTAGGATATACTAACTATATTTTTGTGAAAGAAAACTTTCTGATAGCTTAAAATATAATAGCTAAAAAAAGCTGTTTTAAAAACAAGAAAATTGCTTAAACTACTTTTTTGTTATTATAAGTTTTAGAACTTAACAAGTAAAAATAAGCTAAGGCAAGGACAAAATAAGCTACTACTAACCTAAGACAAACCTAATAAGCAGGTTTAGAAAGAAATAAGCAAAAGAAAACAAAATAAGAACTGAAAATCCAAATAAGCTTTATTATGAAAACTACAAACCAAAATGTCCCTTGGCAGACCTTGGAAGAGGGGAACATAATATTAATCTTATATATGGTATCCTTAGGCCAAGAAACTTATTACCTACTTAAAGCACAGCTAATAAGCTATTTAGAATTGCAAACCAAATTCATTTTGAAATACAAATAAGCAAAGAAAAAGCACTATGAAAAAGCTAGAGGCTACTCTTGTTATTTTTGGATTTTTAGAAAATTTAAGAACCTAATAAGCTGAAATAAGCTGAAAACTAGAATCAATAAGCTACTAACTAGTTAAGTTTACCATATAATAAGCTACTTATGAAAGATATAAGCAACAAGGATATAAGATAAGCTAAGAAAGGCCAAAATACCCACTCTTAAGCAATTCTGAGTTCAAAAGAAAAGATAAAGCAACTATTGAACTTACATTCAAATATGCAAATGGAACCTTATGATGATGATTAGAAATCTTAAAGCGTATACTAAAGAATTTGCTTTTTAAATTTATTTGAAATTCAATAAGGTAAGAAAAATGTTATCTGAAATAAGACATGCAGGCAGACTACTCTATTTTTTTTGTTTTTGAAAATTTATGAAAAAGGAAAAGGACAGTTTTGCAGACTAAATTTATATAAGCTAATAATATAACACCTCGTATTTTAGGTCATTGTATGACATTATATAATTCACAATTTATTTTTAGGGTTTTTTATCGGCATGTAACTATTAACCGTAAACGATAAGTTAAATCGCAGTAATCTGAAAATGATTATACAATGGTCAACGGGGCATTAACGATGAATTGTTTGCATTCAAGAAAGTGTTATAGGATTTTTATGAGGAAATTATGACTTTGTTCATCTTATTTTTCATCGGCTACGTAAAATGCTTATTGGTTTCTCGTAATAAAATGGTTTATGGCTTACCCGGAAGTTCTCAAACCTAACGACGCCTTAACGATTATCCCCCCGATTTATACCATATAACCATAATAATTAAAAGAACATCATATATATGTATTTTATGCCGAAATTTTATAAGATAGACCCAAGGGACTTATCAAGTTTACATATATCTAGATAATTTTTAAAATTTACTCTTATACTCCTCTTTATCAATTGTTCATGTTAAAAAAAACCTCTTGACATAGGGTTAGAATAGTAACCATATGGTTAAGTTTGGAAGATTTTTTGACTTAAATATCATGACATGCATAAGTAAACTTCTCTTAAATCCTTTCAATGCAAAATTCATTTCGTCTCTTTCTTTATCCCATAACCACGGACACAAACCCCTTTAAAACAAAATCCTTACTTTGATTTGTGTAAGTTTATACAACCCTAGACACAATCTTAATTAAGGTATTTTAGGTGTTTGCAATGCATGGGATTCTCATTTGCAAGTAATAAGAAGAAAAAAAGGATAAAGATTTGGGTTTTGGATAACCTAATCTAGGGTTTATAAGCTTGAAGCTGGTTTGAATCTAAACACGTGTTTAGAAATATTTTCATCTCTTACATCATCCACTAGGTTTTCTTAATTATTTATACTTTTAATTTATTATAATTTTTTTGTGTTACATTGTTTAAATATAGCCATAATCACATAAGGACTTTCTAATATGTAAAATAAGTTATTATTTCTGTTTATGGTTTATGCACTTATTCTTTATGTCATAATGGTCCTTTTATCATGGAAAATGAAAATAAAAGTTGTTAACCTATGGATTATGTATTAAAACATGTTTAGGTTAAAAATTAGGGTTTTATAATGGTTCTAAATCGTAACATGTGTAAACAAATGAATTGGGTAAGAGGGTTGAACTTGTTACAATTGAAGTTACAAGGACTTGAGATTGATATTGGATATTTTTTATAAGTACACATATGTAAAATATTGGTTACAAGAGTTTTTATAATAAACTACTAAAGACAAATGTTTAACAACCCGAGTTTTTCGTACGCAGTACGACGGTTCGAGACCCGACGTCGTAATATTATCATACGAGTTTACGTGAGCGAGAGTCGATCATTTAAAAATGTTTATTTGTCGATAGTTAATATTTTCGTATTTTATTATCAAAAATTTAGAAAAGATTTGAGAAATTTTATTTTTGACGTTTCGCTATTCGACGATTGATCGTGCGTTCTTTAATCGTTTCGAGCATCGTAAAATTTTCCGGACACATTGTATATTTTATGACCACAAAATATTAATTTATGAGTTATGTCATCTTTATTTCTCGACCTTGGCTATGGCTCACATTTTTAACTCGCGTTTTATCTAAATGTGTACAAGTTACACTTTAATTATACAAGACACAAGAGTATATACAACAACAACAACAAAAAAAAATAAAAAATTGTTTTGCATGCACACTGGCCCATAGCCGACTGCTATGGGGAATACACACTCAATCTAATTTTGAGTTCCAAAAAAAGAAAAAAAACTTCCTATTCAATTACAGGTCCATCACTTTTATATAAAATCTTGCACAAGCTCATATGTCTCATTCCTTTCTTTTTTTCCCTTTTTGCTCGGCAGCCAGACCACACACACATTAATATATTTTTTTTTAGTGTTGATCATTTAAAACTACTAAACATACCCATACAATGATGTGAACAAAAAGGAATCAAGTTTTTAGCATTGGTTGTTTTCTTCTTCCTTTTGACTAAAGAAACACAAACCACCACATTTTAACGATTTGATTTTTCTAGTCCATCAAAATATGTTAGATGATATAAATATAGTTCATCTTATGGTAAGTAAATTATACACATGAAACAAGGTTCGTGTTTTCGATTCGGTTTGGTTTCGAGTGGGGTGTGCGCAGCTAGAACTCAAAGCAGGGCAAACCCGGACCACTTTTGTTTTCCGATCTTGCTTCGTATATCATTGTGTGCCTTCCTTTTTCATTGCTTCGATTATTGTTTTCGTTATCGATTTAATATTCTATTATATGTGATGAAAATCTATGAAAAAACTTGCGGCGTCTAGTAATAATATGTATTTGTTATCCCAGCGGGATTTATATGCAATTTAGAAGTCGTTATTGGATATATTTTAGATGAGTTTTTTTTGGGTAGAAATGAGTTTCGAGTGTTTTGTAATAGTAAAAATTCGAGCAGAATAACTGAATAAAGGGGCGATTTGGGTTCGAGATTTCCGAAAATCCGATTTTTTGGTTTACTAACTAGTGTAGGAGTATATTTTTGCGGTCGTTTTGATATATAAAATGGGACTTCTAACTCCCAATAACGAAGAAACTCGAGGGAAGAAAACGAGATTATACACTTTAATTAGAAAAAATAAGTACTATTAGAGATTTTTTTAAATCTGACAAGATTTGGTAATTCTACGTTTTGTTGAGCACTTTCGAGTCCGTTTCGGCCTTCCGGCGAAACACGAAAGTTGTTCGGAATGACGTTTTACATAAAACTCTTTTTGGTCAAAGTCGTGAAAATGTAATATGACGGGTCAAAAACGAAAGTCAAAACCTTCTGCATATTAATAAAAAATATAAAGTTCAGCAGAAGATTCTTCGTAAGGGTATCTTGGCATTTTACGTCCAGATTCAAGTCTCGCTAAAAACTGTAAAGTTGTTCGGAACAATCGTTAGCATTTATTAAAATCTAATTTACGGTTCCTAGTTTGTGTGAAAACGTGATCTAGTGGGTCGTTTCTTGGTTGGGTTAGACTTAGATAAAGATATTTAATATTTTTAAAAAGTAAAACGTAAATGTGAACGAGTTATGTACTTTAATAAACGTTAACGTGTTATAAATATATATCGATTAATAAAATGTCATAGATTAATATATATATAATGTAATTTTTTTTAAGACGTTGGTCGATATAAAAACGGTAAAGAAATAAAAAATTTGTAGTTTTTCGTAAAATTGACCGTTAATAAAAATTACAACTTATTGGGCGTCGTAAGGCTCGTGAGAAAATTAAATATTGTTATAATTAAACGAAGGTCGAGACTTACAAAAATGGCAACTTTCAAAAAATAGTAACTTTCTAAAAATAGAAACTTACCTAAAATAGAAAGTTTTTAATAGGTTAATATGACTTAAAAATGGATGGAAAATAGTATATAAAATATACCAAGTGATAAGAGTTAGAACGCGCAAGTGGATTTCTCATCACATATATGTATACGTATATAAATGTATAATTGTTTTTCGTCGTAGCGATGTACGCATCACTGATCGTATCTTGTACGTATTATAATCGAACGACATAATTATAGGTCGCGATTGAGATCGTTGCTGCTTCGTTGTGATTGTTCGGCTTATTTGATTGTGAACGTTGATCAAGGTGAGTTCATAGCCCCACCTTTTCCTTTTTAATGGTTTTCTTAAACTATTTTTGGGGTGAGAATACATGCTTGTTTTACCGAATAACTTATCGGTTACTACTAATAAGGTTACATGAATGTTTTTAACCAAATAGCTTTTACTTGTCTTACCACATGATTTCTAATACATGTTTGGATACATGCTTGTTTTATAAATAGGACACAAGAAACTTTATGGTAGCTGGACCCAAATATGAGGTCAATTGCATGAGTAGTTATTGCCAAAGACCCCACATCATGAACTGTTAATTGCCTATAATGGGTGAGCGCTAGTACAAATAAATAGATCTATTGGGTTTGACAGCCCTGTCCGGGGGTATGAATCGAATCCTTTCGAGCACCCAGTCAACGGACAATTTGTATTTAGAAGTTAGGTATAAGGCAATAATACCTAGTTATGGGGCAACATGAATTACATACAAGATATGTGTTAACGTCAAGGCTTCGGTGTCATGAGCTCAATGCAATCAAGATTTATACATTGTATTCGTTGCAATGTATTCTGTTGAATTATACTTTGAAATACTGTCGCTGGCTGATCTTAAACCTTGTGGTCCACTATTGAACATTACTTGATTTATTGAAACATTACTTGGATTTCGATAACAATTCTTCTAAATGTTGTAACGCTATTTTTCTTACAGAAATATTTCTTGAACTATTTCAATACTGCTTTTACTTAAACCTATGAATTCACCAACATTATTGTTGACGTTTTGCATGTATTTTCTCAGGTTATTATATTGCTAGATGAGCATGGGAGCATTCGAGTCGCGTGGATATCAAAACTATAAGGACTTGGTTTTACTTCACATTCGATAAATGTTTTCTTTAATTATACAAATGAGTCACGTTTGAACTCATGTAATCTTGTTAAATTATAAATTATTGGGACCTGAATTTACTCTGATTTATTTAAATCGAATGTGACATTTTATCAAACGTCTCTTTTGAGGTCGTTTACTGTAACTTGTACTTTATACTATGAAGTAGCACCCCAAAGTGGTATTCCGCTGCGTTGTGATTTTATGGGGGTGTCACAGATTGGTATCAGAGCACTCGTTATAGCGAACTAGGTCGTTTTCAAAACCCTAGACTATAACCATTTTTCAAAAAAAAAACTTTAAGAGTCTTTCACCATTGTCCGATATCCATGCGCGCTTGCTCCTAGGTAACTTATACGCTCTCTTTTGTGCTTTTATTAATATTGCATGAATAACTAGTATATAATCCTTGATTATGATTTCGCTCTCCTACGTCCATCTTATGACGTCATACTATTTGCCTTATATCGGTCGGTTATATATTGACCACCCCGATTATCGCGTACTTCCTGTTTTCTTATTTTCTCCCTGAAGTCTATACTAGTATTTTATATAGATACTTGTACATATGTGTCTAGTACGTATGGTACTCTTAATGAGTTCGTTTACTTGATATATTTATGTGAGCGATGCACGTTATCCCGTAAACATTTACGCGATCCTTGCCTTCATTCCTTTTTTTTTTATGTTGTTGAATTTCGGCGTAGTTTCAACTTCGCTAGTTATTCGATCATTTGATCCTTCGAGTTCGAACACTCTCTTTATTGCCTATTTGAATGTAGTACGTTGCTTCGTAATCTATTGTTTTGATATTGTGTTTTTGTGCCGGCGATACTTAAGTAGGATGATTTATAATCATCTTATTGAAATGAATTAGGACGCTTCTTCATTTGAATAAGGAAATTATAAATTACCGAACCATAAGTTTATAAATTCTTACTTACAAGGATTGGGACGCCTCTTTTTGTAAGTGACAAATTATAAATGAGTGGGCTTATGTTATCCGACATAGCGTGTGTTCGTCCGTATGAATCATTTTTTTGGGCTATGAACTTCTTTCGACTCGTGATTTGTTATATGGATTTTTCCGAATGTGTATCGACCGCCGCGAACTTGATAATCTAATAGTAATAAATCATTAACCACTTTCAAGAGTTTACGACTTGTTAAATTCTTCGTTCCAATGGCTTTTCTTCGAGTCATGTACTCCATCTTTTCATTTGAAGATTCTCAAGACATTTGATCCATTCGCTCATATTCCTTGCATATACTTGATGCTTGACTCTTGTTCCTTCAAACTTTCGTTGGAAACCTCGACAATGACGTAGGTATATCCACTCATCTAATCACTAGTAAACCAAGGACGAATAAAACAAATTGAGCACCGGGACGGCGCTCTCTTAAGGTGGGAAGACTATAACAACCGTCAATTTTCGGAACATATTTAAATAATAAATCATATTTATTATTACATGTTGTTGTTTATAAAATTATTTTTAAATTATTTGATTCGAAAACGAAAAAGGAAATAATTTAATTCATAGAATTTATCAAAAACGAACCACTAAATCACGTTTTCATTATTCGGACTCTAAAGCAATTTGATGTAAAACGACATTCCTGACAACTTTTTAGTTTTGACCGAGACCCGAAAACAGTCAGAAGATGACTGAAATGCCCTCGCAAGATTTAGAAACGAGAAAATAATTAAATTATATTTAATTAACAGTTTTATTAAATAAAAATATTTAATAAATTTAGTCATCATTTTTTTTAAACGTTTGTTGATAACGCGAATATATGGGTTAGAAATTTTTTTTTATTATTTATTTTTTATTTTTTTTATTTTGGACGAGACGTAACTGGTTCACTAAATAAATCACGAACATTTTTATAAGTGTTATAAAAATGACTATGAAATATTATCAAGTAAATACTCGTTTTTGTTGGAAAAATTATTTGAAAAACAATGGCGCAAGTTTCGTGATTTGAATCACCCGTTAAGTCGCCCAAACGAGTCCCGAACCACTATTTTATAAAAGATTACTCAAAAGTTACACTTTAGGTCCCTGGGGAATATTTATAAAAGCTACCCTCATTTATCCCACACTTTACACTTTTATTTTATAACTTTTTATACATATATATAAATATAAAAATTACACTTTTTTTTTCTTCATTTTATAAAAACAAAAACACACACACTATACATCATCTTCCTCACTCCCTCTCCTCTCTCCCTCCCCATTTCCGGTCAGCCGCCGGCCACTACGCCACCGCCGCCGGAAAAGTTTTCCGACGGACTTTTCCGGCCGAATCCAAAAACACTCCCCATCACCCGATTTGTCCGATCCCCACACTCACTCGCCGCCATGCACCTCCATCGCCGCTGCCACCCTTCCTCCGGCAGCCACAGCCGGCCACCACTCGTCTTCATCATCACCTCTTTACCCTCCTCGCGTTACAGCCGCACCCACCACCATCTCGACACCACTGCTGCCAATACGCGGCTGTCACAGCAGCCGTACCACCACCACTCCACCTCTTTTATATACATATTTTTTTTGGGTGTTCGTTTATACATTTTAAAACAGCTAGGGTGCATTGGTTTGAAGCAATAAGGGTGCGTCCGGGTTGGGTTCTCAGCCGCTAAGGCTGCGTTTGGTTGGTATAAGGCAGCAAGGGGGGGCTGCGTTTGGTTGGCTGCATGGCAGCCTACAAGGGTGGTTGGCGTATATAAGGCCAGAGGCTGCAGTTTGTTTTGGTGGGTTGACTACCATCATCGGGTGCGCAGTTTGGCACAACAAGGGTGCGTCCGGGGAGAGTCAGACACCCATGGGGTGTGTTCGGCAGTGACAGGCCAACCAAGGGGGGGGTTTTCCGGTATTAAACATCAGCCGCAAGGGCCATTTGGTAGTGGGTTTACAGCGCAAGGGCTGTTTGGTTCAGCCAAATAGGGCGCGTTTGGTATTGTTTATAACCAACTAGGGTGCGTTTGGCTTAACAGAAAATCCGTGTGGTGTTTGTTTGTGTGGTTAAACTGCCCAAAGGGGCGTTTGGATCTGCATGTAAAGGGGTGTTTGTTTGGACTGTTTAACTAGCTTTTACTGGGTGGTGTTTGGTTATGGGGTCATAATCTGCCTTTAGGGGCGTTTGGTTCAGGGTTAACTGCCTTATAGGGTGGCGTTTGGGTTCAGCTCATATAGAGCGTTTGGTTTTGCGTTTAACAACACATAGGTTGTGTTTTGTTTCATTTATTCGGGTTATACACTTTATTAGATATATATATTGGAACATGGATTGATTAAGTGGGAAAAACGTTGAGTTTTGGTAAAAATAAAAATAAAATGGAAACGTCGTATAAACGGCAAGGTCAATGCGAATATTCTAAAAATTCTATACTTAGTAAACTTTCATTTAAAGTTTATATTATTTTAGAAACTTGATATACATGACCTAGGATATATAAAACTATAAGATTATTTATTTTGTAATAATTCTAATAAATCGGTAATAAACGAAAAATTTTACTTTTATAAACAGATAATTGTTTAGTTAAAAGGCGTAATGAAATACTAAATTATAAAATATTATTTTATAATTCCCGACTATAACTTTTGTACAAACTTTAAAAACGTCACTTAGCGAATTCATAACTTTAAAACGTGTGTTTACTTTTATGTATGAACTTTTTATTAATTTAATTAGTGACTTTTGAAAACGTGTCGAATTATGTTGTTACCATTATTTTCTCGCGCTTCTTATATACTACTTGTAAAGTATTATATATTGCGAGTTATTCTTTTGTTTGTTTGTCTTTATTATATAATCTACACATATGAATTTATAATTGTTTCTTTTTCATATGTAATGATATACGGAATATATATACGCCTCTTCGTTTGTTTTCGGTGTATTTTATTTAACCCACACCAAAACCCATCCAACCTGAAATCCAAATCCTTATCAAGGTAGACGTTGATGTACTCATCCATCGGTAAACCCCAAATTCATCATCCTAAGCTAATAGGATTTAGCCGTTAAATTAAGCTGCATCTTCTTGGTCGAGCTATTCCGTTCTCCAATTATGCTGTGATTATTATTTGCATTTCTGCTAATTTCTCTGCAACACCAAGGTGAGTTCATAGCCCCACCTTTTCATTTTAATGGTTTTCTTAAACTATTTTTGGGGTGAGAATACATGCTTGTTTTACCGAATAACTTATCGGTTACTACTACATAAGTGTTACATGAATGTTTTTACTAAAGCTTTTGCTTATCTACCACATGATTTCTAATACATGTTTGATACATGCTTGGTTGTAAAGAAAAAACTTATCGTTAATACTACATGATTGTTTTACTAAAGCTTTTGCTTACTACACACAGATTTTAATACATTGTTTGATACATGCTTGTTTTATAAATGGACACAAGAAACCTTTACTGGTATGCTGAACCCAAATATGAGGTTAATTTGCTATGAGTAGTTATTGCCAAAAGACCTCACATCATGAATTTATTTACTATTAATGGTGTTCGCTAGTACAAATAAATAGATCTATTGGGTTTGACAGCCCTGTCCGGCGCGGTATGATCGAATTCTTTTTCGAGCACCCCGTCAACGGACAATTTGTATTTAGAATTTAGGTATAAGGCAATAATACATAGTTATGGGGGCAACATGAATTTTACATTACAAGATATGTGTTAACGTCAAGGCTTCGGTGTCATGAGCTCAATGCAATCAAGATTTATACATTGTATTCGTTGCAGTGTATTCTGTTGAATTATACTTTGAAATACTGTCACTGGCTGATCTTAAACCTTGTGGTCCACTATTGAATATCACTTGATTTATTGAAACATTACTTGGATTTCGATAACAATTCTTCTAAATGCTGTAACGCTATTTTTCTTACAGAAATATTTCTTGAACTATTTCAATACTGCTTTTCTTAAACCTATGAATTCACCAACATTATTGTTGACGTTTTTGCATGTATTTTCTCAGGTTATATCTTGTTAGCAGTTGATGGGAGCATTCGAGACGCGTGGATATCAAAACTATAAGGATTTGGTTTTCTTCACATTCGATAAATGTTTTCTTTAATTATACAAAACGAGTCACGATTGAAATCTTGCAACCTTGTTAAATCATAAATTATTGGGACCTAAATTTACTCTGATTTATTTAAATCGAATGTGACATTTTATCAAACGTCTCTTTTGAGGTCGTTTTCTGTAACTTGTACTTTATACTATGAAGTAGCACCCCAAAGTGGTATTCCGCTGCGTTGATGTGATTTTATGAGGGTGTTACAGTTTGGCAAGCTGCTTGTGCTTCAGGTGAGTTTCATAGCCCCTCTTTTCTTATGATTTTATTGGGGTGGAAATGATGCAAAGTATTTGGAAATGTTTTGATTACTGTGATAATGTGTTGTCAAAGATGCATGGAACTTTACGTGACTATTTATGTCTGTTGTGCTACATGTATTTGTGCCGTGATATTCTAAGATTAATGAACTAGTCAGGGGGGATCACCTACGGGTATCCATGGCCTGTTTAGTGGATGGTACTGTGGCCTAGCGGCCAGGATGGTTACTTTGAGGGTATCCACGGCCGGGGCTAAGGGGGTAACCACAGGAACCTTGGTACGATTGAGACGTCTTATAAATCGTTACTGCGAAATTGTGTAATTGAATTGTATTTGATTGGATTGTATTGGATTGGTTGTGCATGCTAGACGTATGATAGTTCATTTATAGTCCCTGCAATGGTTTTCTTTATTATCAAGTATGTCGCGGTTTGCGATTTTATATAGTGTTTTAAACCCTCATGACTCTCACCATCTTTATGTTGCGTTTTTTAAGCAACATTTTCAGGTGAGTATAGTGATGATAAGAAGGATGTTTGGAAGAGTGGCTCGAGAGACACTAGGCTTTGCTTAGGGAGTTGAGTCTTTTATAGTCTTTTCAGTGGCCGACATTTGTTTTGCTAAATTCTGTTAGTTGGAGATTGTTAGTTTGATTTTTTGTTTTGTGTATGACATTACTATAGTTAATGCATAGACTCCTATTTTGTGTTGGGTCACTCATTTGTCACTGACAACATAGTGTCCATTTTATTATTTTCCTTCATTTAGATTTCTCTATAGTAGACACCGTTGTGTTGTGATGATATCCATGATGTTATGCCTCGTGTTTCTGCCTAGGCAGGGTGTGACAGATTGGTATCAGAGCCACATGTTATAGAGAAGTAGGTGGTTGAGCCTATACTATAACCTAGGAGTCCTTCACGTAGATGCATGTTATGTATTAAGCGTTTAGTAGTATATCTAGTATGCGTTTTTCCCCTTAATTGCATAATTTTATTTCTTAGTTTTGTTGATTTTCTTTAGCTATTTTGATTGCCTTTACCGTATAGGCATTATTTTTTTGATAATTTAGCTATGTCTCATTTGTTCTAAGAAGTTTCGTATAGGAGTCACCATTGCGATAGGACGTAAGGGATATTACAAACCACGGACACGGTCATGGGTAAGCCGGGTTAGCCGCAAAATCCGCATACCAACTGCTATGTACCCATGCAGAGTGAAATAAAGATTGACTATAGAATTAGTAGAGGGAAGAGAGGTGGAGAAAATAGTGACTACTGTGTTTCATCAGCAAGAAATTTGGTGCACATCAAGGCTAGTTCTTGGAAACGCTGAGTGTAAGCTGCAACATCGTTTCCCTTGACCTTAAGATTCCACAGTTCAATTTCGAGTTTCTTGATCTCACCATTTGGACAATATTTGTCCGACAATTTCTTCTTGAAAGTCCCCCAAGTCATAGCATAGGCAGCATCATGACCTAAGGTTCTCACATGACCATTCCACCAGGTTAGTGCAGCACCTAGCAGAGTACAGGTAGCAAACTTCACTTGATTTTCAACGGCACAACCACTAATGTGGAATACTGATTCCATCTTTTTGAGCCATTGATTTAAGCCAACAACGCCTTCAGTCCCCTTGAAGTTCAAGGGTTGGCATTTCATGAAATCAGGATAGGTACAGACACGTGCAGGTTGCACAGGCCTTCTGATTCCTCCTCCTGAATTTTGGCTATCATCATCCTGAGTTGAGTTTCTTTGAATTGCCCGATCGATCATAGCTTGAATGGATTCTGGAGTCATGGCGTCGTTTGTTCCTTGTCTTGTTATAGGCATGATTCTAATAATCACAAGAGCACAATGTACGTGAGATATAATTACAATGTTAATACAACTGGATATGATAACTACACCACAACACAATGGAAAAATAAATAACATGAAATCAGCCATAACATCATACGTTAATATTTCATAACATAATGTCAAGTCGTACATGATTTGTTTGGATTCAAAATGACCACAAGTGATCTTAGTACAGAAAATGAAAATACGTCCTAGAGTCTATTAGCTGGGAATTACCCATAAAACTTAATAGACTATACAAGATAGCTAGAGATGAAAAGTACATCTAACAGCTACTACCGGTGTCATCCATCGTGTCAATCCGAGCTCTGGCCTCTAGTACATGGGTATGCATCATGTGCCTGATTGCACGATCCTCAGCGCTCTGGCGCTGCCACTCTATACGAGTCATGTGGGTCTCCAACGTCTAAAGTCGCGCCAACAATGCCCTGTTCTGAGCCTTGGACCTAAGGTAAGCCTAGCGTATCTCCTGCAACTCTGTCTCATAAGCAGTCCTCTGACCTCTCACTACATCAACCTCAAGTCTAATGTCTCTACGATCAGTCCGTGTATCAAGAAGATGTGTATGGAAGTCTTCACTCTCCCGCTTGCGGGCCTGTACCTAGTAGCTGACCCTCAAGTTAACTTCCTCAATGGAAGTCATCATCCTACGTTCAAAAGCCTGTAAAGCTCTAACATAACCAACATCCTCTGCTCTGTCAGTATCTCTAGCAATAGTCCGGGCATCATGACCACGACTACTAACCAAACCTTATCCTGTCCCAACAGCATCAACAAAATCATACTGACCTCTAGATGCTCTAGCAGCAGCAGCAACAGAACTCTCTGCTATATCACAACCAGGTGGGGGAGCAGTAAGTACAAATCTCCTTTGAGGTGGCATATCCTCCTCAGGGATGTCATCTCTCATACGAATCATGGCTGCCCTATGACCCAATGATGCCTGATCATAGGTAGGGTTGATGGGAGGTGGTGATGCAAATGAAGGTGATCTAGTAGCAAAAGCATCAATAAGTACCAGGGTAGAAGCGGCCATAGGTGGCTGAGGTCTAACAGCTATCCTTGCTTTACGGCGTCTAGGCGATGGTGGTGTAGCGGTAGTCTCATCCTCCTCAAATGGTTCAGTCTCATCAGAATCCTCAAAGGACTCATCCTTCTGAGCTTCCTCATCCTCATACTCATGCTCCTCACTAGGATCCTCCTCGGGATCCTCGTCATCATCCTCGCCATCCTCAAGCTCATCTGGATAATCAATGGAATCTGCATCAGTATCATCTTCCATCGAATCCGAGTCAGCCAGGAATCCATATAACTCAGCATCCTCAGCAGCAGGCTGATCCTTGACCTGCATGTCCTCCTCTGATGAGTCATGGTACTCTAGGTGCTCTGGAACATACAGTGGTACATGCTCGTCCAACTCCATAGGATCCGGTACATAAACAGGTGACAGTGGGTGTGCCTGCCCTTGTTGGGCGACCTCCTCGTATGGGTCCACATCCGGGATCTCGCCAGCATTCACGAGTGGAATACCCCATGCTGATGGCTCGCTTGAGCCAGAAGATACGGATGTATAGGTAACAGTGGATGAGGCGTCGTCGGAAGACATGGAAAATCTGTAATCATAAAATCAACTTGTATAAGTATATTATATAATACCATTGGTAATATACGTAATGTATTATAAACATGTATATAACTTATGTAAGCACTTAGTATAATCAACTAATGCTAAAATGATGTATGGCATGTAAGCATGTATGCTAAATGCAACTAGGTAATGTATGTCCCTTTGAAAAACTTTTGAATGACACAATGTTGAAAACGGTTATAGTCCAAGTAAAAACGTTTGACTTGGTTCTCTATAGCCTTGGCTCTGATACCAATCTGTAACACCCCCAAAATGGGCCGCAGCAGAATATGATGTTCTGGGGGTATTACTTCATAGATCAATAGCACAAGGTATAAGAACGATCGTTATAAGGGTCGTTTAAAATCTGATACATTGGATTTCGTAAATGGTTCGATACAAAAAGCTCATGGGCTTAACTTATTTTTCTTGGAAAAGTAAAGATTTCACAACATAACAGTGTTCTAAAATGTAATGCATGCAAATCTTTATGATAATGTAACTTCAAATGACGACCAGCCAATGTATCCGTGACTTGTACCTTATTGACCTGAGAAAGCATGTTTAAACTGTCAACAATAATGTTGGTGAATTTATAGGTTTATAAATTTAATGAAGCAGATAGCAAGATTTCCCTGTAATAGAGTAACAAATACAATATCACAAAAATGTATTACGAAATGCACTAAGCTCATGACACCGAAGCTAAACAATGTATGTATTTCAAATACACATAAATGACTTTGCCCAATGTTGATGTTCAACCCGTAACATCCATGAATCCAAATGCTATACGTTCGTCGTTTCCGGCCAACCGGTAAACTAGCAAGCGCTACTCGCTCGAACGGGGATGTTAATCCCAAATAGATCTATTCATAACATTCGTGCTCACATAATGCAATTAACAATTACATTTATGTAATTAACAGTTCATGATATGGGCATAGTGGGCTATAGCTACTTAGGCAAACTCATAATATTTGAATTTAAAATGTACTTGCATCCATATTGTAAAACAAACATGATCTCATCCCCGAGATTTGATAAACGATTGAAAAAGTATAAAAGTGGGGACTATAAACTCACATCAAGTAATGACAACGTAGGAGTGAAGTAGTGGCACGAAAAACGATGCAAAAGCTTTATCCGCAACCTATAAATAAATAATACATATTTACTAAACGGAAGAATAATATAAACACTTGCAATCTCGTCCCTAGCGTGTGCTTGAAGTATAATTGATTTTAACGTTATTTGAAAACAATGTCTCCTTTTTAAAAGTGGTCAACTCTATCGGGTCAACACGGCTAAAATATAAGCATATAGTTTACGACTTCGAAATTTTTAAGAAACTAGGTTGCATGTACCTTAATTCATTAGTTAGGTCAGCCCTTGATTCGGTCTCTAAGTGGGTTAATTAATTAGTCGAAACGTTGACGTTTTACTTTTGGAGTAAAACATATTTCTTACTAAGTTTTATAATGTGTTGGCTGGAGTTTTGAAATTAATTTACGGATTCGTTAGTTGACGACATTAGCAAATAAAAGTATGTTTGAATTCTCCGCTGGGTAGGCTACAAATTTCATTAAATAAGTTTCGACTAAAAACGTCGTTTAAGCAGTTGAAAATGGGGCTAAACATGAATGGGTCGCTTGGCAGTTTCTATACTTAGAAAATAAATGGCCCATTTCGGTTGATAAAGGCGTGCGTGGTCAGGACTTTAAAAGCAATTTGTGGCTTCGTCACTTAACTCTAGGACGAGGTAAAAGTATTTTTGTAAACTAGGCCAGGCCTACTATCATTTGCCCTTCATAAGCTTAAGCCTTGCATTGGTTAAATTAGTTAAAAACGAGTGTAAAGTAGGGGGTGTCGACCCTTCTGTCAACAGTAGCAATTATGTGACAGCAGTGCTAACTTTGGACTACGATTGCGAGCCCGCTTCTTAACCGTCTTTGGCGATTCGAATTCCTAAATGCAGCTTACTATGATGACTATAAAATGCCCCCCGTTCCTGCCCTAAATTCCCAGGTTTGATGGGTCAAAAATGGGTCGAAAACTAATGGTGTCGCAACCCACAAGATGGCAGTTTTACACGCAACTTTGGGTTCTTATAACTTTTTATTTTCTCGACGAATTTAACAGGTTCTAGGGGCAAAATGCTCATTATGTGGCCTACTTTCGAAAGGGGCAAAGTGTGAATTTCTATGACTATTCCTAGACGTTGAAACACGCACTTAAAGTCAAAGGGGAGGGGCTGTGTTTTTACTAACAACGCATGACCTATGAGTTTTTCCTCGGGGTTTTTAAATGATCGTAAGCTATTCATTCCTTAGCCATTTTTGATGATTCCAATTGCTACATAAGGCTCAATAGGTCATCTACGATTCACTACTAAGTCTGAGATTTTTAGGGTATGATATACTAGGCGAACATACCCTTCAAAACACCACGTGGCCAAGGGTCAAAAGAAATGTTGCGAACCTGGTGTGTCCCCCAACTCACCCTATCTTTTATACACCTTAAATTTTGTATATCTGTGACTTAGTGTTTGGCTTCTTAACAACCTACATCTATGTTTTATTACTCGCGAGATGAGTTCAATGGGTCTGATCCTGAGTTCGACCCACTAACATGAAGAACAACATAATGACCATTTTGTTTAAAAGGTTTTTCAAGCACACGACTAAAACCTAAGGATTGCATATATAAAATAAAGAACATAAAGATATGGGACTCACAAGAATTTAGAAAATATCGAGTTACTGGCTTGAACCCAAACGGAAAACCCTAATACTAAACCAAGAAACCCTACTTGGCACCACACTCAACTCGACACCCAAACTGCTAACCCAAGTGTCCCACCAAGCTTTGACTTCTACTCGCACTTGTAACCACCCAAGAACTCCTCTAGTTTGTTGAACTCCGATCAATCAGAAAACCCAGAGGGGACGAATAGGGTTTAGGGTTTTCTTTATGTTATAAAGTTAATGAGGGTGTAAGGATTTGTGTTTGCATGCGATATAATTCAAAGCTAGGCGAATGAAACCAAGATGAGGCAATGAAGTATGATGTTGTTGGAATTGTGGTTTCCAGGGAGTATGCATGTTCTTCATATACACGCATATAAGTCATGTATAGTGATTTGTTCTTAGGTCACATTCTTGTGTTAACCCATTAATGGCAAAGAATTTCTTGGGTTTCAATTCTGTCAATGCATAGTTATAAAAAGGTGGTTACTGTTGAAACCTTGGAAGCAAAACCGATGTTATCCTAGCACCAGGGAGTCACGAGATGGATATGCTTAGCAAGGAGAATAGTTAGGGCTTTTACATGCTGGATAAAAGGAATTTAGATATCTTGTGAATATCTTCCAAGTTTAAAACAAGGAAAACGTGTATGGACCCAGTGAAGGAGTAAGGACCAGTCGACATATGCTATTTTGTTGGAGGGTACATGACTATTTTTATTTTTAACACTTTGTCTATCCTTGCTTTATACAATTTAACATGTTGGTGGAGTTTGGTTCAATTATTTTCACTTGGACTAAATGAGCGAGAGTGTATTATTTCTTGACGCGAAAATAATTCACATAACGGATATGAAGGGTTTATGTAAAGTCTTAACAACTACGTCTATGAACGCCTTGGCTACATTTATGAAGCGTATGAATTCGTGTTAGTATTGAAATATTAAAGACACACACGCAAATGTCCCATAACTTGATAGAAAAATTATATTATGAGTTAGTCGGGAGCGGAGTATGACCTAAAAATGCGGGGTGTTATACCCAGTAAGACCTAAAAATTGACGAATCTCCGTTGGCGACTTTGGAGATGCCCAATCTTTAATGGATTTGATCTTGGCGGGATCCACGTGAATGCCCTTACTATCAATCACGTGACCTAAGAACTGTACTTTAGGAATCCAAAATTCACATTTGGAAAACTTGGCATACAACTCCTCTTTCTTAAGCAATTCTAAGATTAGCTTAAGGTGCTCTTCGTGCTCTTGCTTGTTCTTTGAATATATCAGAATATCGTCAATAAAGACAATCATGAATTTATCCAAATATGGTTTGCACACCCGATTCATAAGGTCCATGAATACGGCAGGTGCGTTTGTCAAACCAAACGGCATAACTTGAAATTCATAATCGCCATAACGGGTTCTGAAAGCGGATTTTGGAATGTCTTCTTCTTAAACCCTCAATTGGTGATAGCCCGACCTTAGGTCAATCTTCGAGTAGACACTCGACCCTTGAAGCTGATCAAATAAATCATCAATTCTTGGGAGCGGATAACGGTTCTTCACCGTTAGTTTATTCAATTCCCGGTAATCAATGCACATCCGGAATGATCCGTCTTTCTTCTTGACAAACAAGACCGGAGCTCCCCAGGGTGAGGAACTAGGTCTTATAAAGCCTTTGTCAAATAGTTCTTTTAGTTGCTCTGACAACTCTTTCATTTCAGAAGGTGCCAATCGATCAGGAGCCCGAGCTACAGGTGCAACACTAGGTACCAAATCGATTTAGAATTCCACTTGTCGAGTCAGAGGAAGACCCGATAAGTCCTCTGGAAAAACTTCAGGAAAATCTCAAACTATTGGTACATCCTCAAGTCGCTTCTTCTCCTACTTGTCTTCAACCTCACTTGTAGTGACATGTGCCAAAAAGACTGGACATCCTTTTAGCATGTATTCTTGTGTTTTGGAGTACAAGATAATGTGTAGACGAGCCTCGTGTCGCTGGTTGCTTTCGTTACCGTGAACAATTAATGTTTTATTTCCCCAGGGGATACGAATGATCTTTTTAGCACACACAATGATTGCTTGGTACTTTGTCAACCAATCCATCCTAATTATAGCGTCAAAACTACCAAGTTCTACGGGTATTAAATTTATGTTGAATGGGTGGTTCAGGAGATTTAATGTGCAACCCCTAAGGATTGTGTTTAACCTAATTATCCTCTCGTCAGCTAGTTCGACATCATAATAGTGATCTAAGGTAGATGGCGTGATATCCATTTGGGAACTAAATGTAGTAGACATAAAACTCCTATCGGCACCAGTTCTTTATCCCCTAGATGAACACTTAGCTACTTTTCGAGGTAATTAGTCTTAGGGGATTGAAATTTTTGGTTTTCTAAGTGTGTTTATGACATTTCGTGAGGACACGGCAATAGCTTAGTAGGGGGATTTTTAAAATGTGTTTTAATACACATATCAGTTTATCTTACTAAAAATAACATAAAAACCTAAAACAGATAAAATATACAGTGTAAATGTATGTTTAGGATAATGTGCTTTGCATTAAGGATAAAACACAAAAGATAAAAATCCAAAAAAAAGGACAAAATACGAGCACGGGAATGGAAAAAAAAGTGCGAAAATACCGAAGCCGAAGGCGTACCCATCTTCTATGGACCAACCCGGGCCATCTTAATGGGCCGGGTCAGCCCACAACCCTAAACCTAAACCAAAAGCCCCTTTAATCAAGTCCATAATCAAAATACTAAATCCATGTCCATTCAAACATTTCTTGCCAATGATGAAAAAGCCATACCCGCCCATGTCCATTCTATAACAAAACAAAGGTCAAAACGGTCAAAGGGATTAAAACTATAAAATAAACCATCAAAGTTACTATTGCATTCTTCACTTTCCCTCTTTTCATCCATTACCACACGCAGAGTAAATCAATCAAGTACATATAACTCCCCGTCCTTCTAGAACATTCTTCTGAGCAACACAGAACCCTCATAAGCTACGCTGGCAATCCACATCAATTTGAGGCTAATGAGCTGTACACCATCCCAACGTTCAAAGATGATTAATGTGAGGCGGTTAAATGGAGGGCCAGGATTAGAGGATTGAGGAGCGTCCGGGGGGCTAGAAGCTTCGCTACACTCCTATAAATAGAGGGCCTCACACACAGAAATGATCATCTAGGGTAGGAATTAGCTTAATTGGTATTTTAGCTTATTGTAGTCGTTTTTAGCTTAATGTTTTAATTTTAATGTATTTTCCTTCTTAAAAGCTTGTACTCAGTTTGTTTAATCAATAAAATCTCCGTTTTCATTTAGTTCATGTTTAATTCAAGTTTTTGCTTATTGCATTATTAGTTCAATTAAGTTCAGTTTTAATCTAAATAAGCTCTGTAAGCTCTCAAATACAACATAGCAGCTAGTACATCAGTTAAGCCCGTAAAGCTTAACGATTGTTATTTTGCTTCAAATCTCACCCCTAAATAATACCGCATCTTAAGGATGAAAGCAAAACCGTGGATGGGCTTATAAACTTCTACCTTACCAAGCTTATTCTCTGATAACTGGAGCTTATTCTAACACTAAGAGCATAAACATCCCTGTTAAGCAGGATTACAAGGTACAAATCTCTAGTTCTCTATTTTAGCTTATTGTTGTGTTTAGCTTATTATCTGCTTATTTAGTGCTTATTAGTTGTTATTTGGTGCTTATTTCTACTTATTGCATCTTAATAAAGTTTAATATTGTCAGCTTATAGTTTAGATCTTACTAGTTTTTAGCATAATAGTTAAACTGTCAAAAAATTCTAGTTAATAACATAATCATATTAGCTTATTAATATTGCTTAATTGTGGTTGATGATTTCTTATTAGTGCTTAATTGGCTTAATACTAAATCTGTTTTAACAAATAACTCTCTATATTTTAACCTGTCATAGTTTAAAAATGCAAAGTCAGTTTTTAAAGGAGTGTTTGGCACAAGCAGTACTAACTTGTGTTAGTACTGCTTAGGCCATTTTGGTCTGTGAGTTAATTTCAACTAGCTTAAACTTAGTTTTTAAGTTAGTTTTTATAATTTTTAATAGTTTAAATCTAAAAAGTTAAGATTAATATAGCTATGGTTTGATGTTGTAGTATCCTAGGTTGATAGAATTCTTATATCTGCTAGATCTTAAATTATGGCTATTAGTGTTTCCGTAATACTTTGTTTTAACTTAGTATGTAGTAGAAGTAATTAAAATAGTTTGCAATTGTCTATTATATTTAAGTCAAAATCTGTCTTAGTTCTAAATGTTAATTTTCCAAACTTAAGTCCAATCTTTAGTATCAATTATGGGTTAGTTATAAGTGGTTTTAAGGTCTGAATTTGTTAGCATAAGCTTAATACTATATAAGGTCAATCTTATTTAGCATATTTTGTAATTCACCTTCATTAGCTAGCTTAAATTAGGCCTGCAATTATCTCATACAACACTCAAAAAATTCAACAAAATTATGAATAAGTATATCTGCTACTTTTTCAAAAGTCCTTTTTCTAAACTTATTTTTAATCCTAATTTTTTCTAATTCTTGTTTATAAAGTACTTAGGATGTCAATGTTCAGTCTGATATTAAGTCCTTCCTTAAAATCCAGTGCGTTAATTTGATCTTAAAGTAGCTCTAATTTGGCATTTTGTTACTTTGAATCTGCTAGTTTAGGTCTTCTTTTCATTAGCTTTTGAGAGCATTTTTTTAGCTTTTATCATTAAGTCAATTCCTGGTCACAATTGCATATTAGTGCTAGGTAATAGATGTTTCACTTATTATGCCTCGCTTATTGCTTTTAAAATCTTAAAACTCCAAAAACAGTTTTGCTTTTTAGCCAATAGGTTATCTATCATTTTGTCACTTAAGGCTAGTATATCCTAGCTTATTATTGGTTTCAGCTATACGTCATTTTGTTAAAAAAAACTTTTTATTGGTAAGTCTCTAAATGTTTAAAAAAATAAATAAATAAATACATAAAAATTACTGTAGCAAAAAAGGATGGTCCAAAACTCTAACACTCGACCTAACCTTCACACAGCACACATACTTTACCGCTCAGCCCTTGGGACTTTTTCATTATGTTTGCCTTGTTTAATACTTTATAGTCATTTAGACTATTTTGCTTAATCGGCCTTTATTTTCTTATTTACAGCATTATTTAATTAAGCACCTTTTGAGTTTATATTCTTAGATTCCACATAGAATAAAGTACTTTATCTTAATTTAACCTAGAATATTTAGAAAAAGTTTAGTATTTTAAATAATTAATTTAGTTTAAATCTGTTTTTAATTCATAATAAATAAAATAAAAATCAAAAAAATATAATTCTTTTTCTGAAAATTATTTTTAGTCATTTAGGATTTTTAAAAATTAAATTTTGTAAGTTTGTAGGGTTTAAAAATTGTACTATTTGCTATATATGACTGTTCTTAGAATTCTCGTTAACGTTTTTAACTTTAAATCTTTAATTGCCTTATTTGTTTGCTTGCCTTTAATTGCTTTTATGTTTAATTTTTAGAAGTAGAATCAAAATTCAAGATATTTGATACTCAAGCGTCAAACAAAATACTTTCGTGGAATTCAAATTCACCTCTTATCGGGATACGACATCCGAGAGATATAATATTGTTTGTCCTCAAGCAATTTTCTTATCAAACGGGATACTTACTATACTATAATTAGTTTGAGATATTTAGGATATATATTTAATTATATATAGACTATTTGGATCGAATCAAATATGTATAAGGCTTAGTATTTAGGCTTATATTTTTATTATTAATGGGTTGTCTCGACCCATGAAAGGTATGGGTTGGGCCCATTAAAAATGATTACTCCTTCGGCTTCGATTTCCCACTCTCTTCAATCTCGTGCTCCCGATATTGTCTTATTTGTCTTGTTTTGTCATTTTAGAATATCCGTTACCTGCAAGACACAATTCACAATACAAACAAATACAATGTATTTTTCATGTATTTTTGGTCTTTTAAGCTCATTTTATTAAAGAAAAATGATATGTGATTAAACACATATCAGTGACATGTCTTACATTCATAATGTATAGATCGAGTCCATGTATTCCAAACATGTGTAATAGTTAGATCGTGGTGATCATGGTGTGTATAGTTGTTAGATCGAGGTGATCATAAAAAGTATAGTTAGATCGTGGTGTTCATAGAAAGAAGAGTTAGATTGTTGTGATCGTGTTAGTGTCTAGGTGTGGTGAAGTGAAGTTGTGCAGTGAAGTGAAGTTGTGCGGTGTAGTGAAGTTGTATGTCCGAGGAAGTGACGTTATGCGGTGAAAGTGAAGTTTGTACGTAGTGAAGTTGTGTCGTGAAGTAATTAGTGCGGAGAAGTGAAGTTGTGCGATGAAGTAAGTTATGTCGTTGAAGTGAAGTTATGCGGTTCAAAATTTAGTCCTCAAATACATAAGTGTGTGATTGATAGGTTTCTAGCATGAATAACACTCGACATTGGCGTAGTGTCGGAAATCGGTGTAAGCTTAGTTGTGTATGGTTTTTCTCCGCCTAAAGGGAGCTTGTTGACTAGTGAAGTAGGGCGAAGAGGTGCTTCGTGACCGAACCACCAAAAATCACCGCGTCTGGTTTGCACTTTCTTTTACTTTTCGCTTTACATCTTTATTTAACTTACCGCCTTACATTTATATTTGCATTAGATCTATATGTGTGTTGATTGTTGCTTATATTGTTTGGATGATGATTGTGTCATGGATAGAAGTTAACATTATGATTGTGTTTATATTGCTATGACATTGTTCTATTGGATATAGATGTATTATTCACACTCATCATATTGCATCTAACTTAATGGATAATTTGATAATAAATATTTTAAGGTTTTTAAATAGAAACGTATTCACCACCTCTATGATTTCCACACCAAGCGATTACGAAAACACCAAATAGACCACAAAAGGGTCCCCCTACCCCTTTGAGAACCGACCTCGCCATGTTCGAAACACATAAAGAAGCAAACCACTCGAACCACTCCAAGATGTTAGCACAAACCGGAATGTCCAAATCCCACCATCTAGCCAATAAAGCCCACAAATATTTTGTCATCTCATAAGAAAAGAAGGTGTGGTTAAGCGTTTCAACATCTTCCTGGTATATGGGGCATAGAACCGAGCCAATATCATTGACCTTCTTGTCCAAATTTACCCTTGAAGGAAGTTTGTTAAGCATTAATCGCCACGAAAACACGTTAATATTAATAGGGATGTAACGGTTCCATCTAGAAGCATAAGTATCCACATCTAAGGTATGGTCGTCTACCAAAGAGCGCACTAACGCGACTGAAACCCCAGCATATACATTTGGCTACCACTTCCAAGAATCACATTGGTTCGAAAGAACCACATCACCAATAAAATCACGCAAGGCTATGAGCTGAGCTAATTCAGCACCTCCTCTCAGGGGACGCCTAAGAACAGAACACAAAACAAGAAGAGAAAGCTGATTTGCAATAGAACAAGCTCTATCATTATTAAGCATATGTATGCATGGAAAAAACAACTTGAGGGGATGATTCCCACACCAAATATCCTCCTAGAAACGAGTGGAAACTCCATTCCCTATCTTATGACAGCACAAGGAAACAATGTCTATACCTTTATGCTTTAAGTGTTTAACCAAAGACAAAATAGCACCACATGTGCTTTGATTAGAGTTATAAGCGAAATCATTATTAATACCCCTATGCAACCCATAAATATTCTTTATAACACGAGCCCATGAATTAGAAGGTTGACACAAAAGCCTCCAAATACATTTCAATATGAGCCCAATATTTAGCCCAAAAATGCTACCAATACTACGGCCTCCCAATTTCTTGCTCGCTAAGCAGTTTTTCCATCTAACCCATGTCATCTTTTTATCATCTTGATCACCACCAATAAACAATTTATTGCGTAACGGCTCTAACTTCTTTTGAACAAGCACTGACATCATATAAATCAACATATAATAAGTGGGTAAATTCTCTAACACTGACTTAATGAGAGTAAGACGGACGCCAACCGATAATAAACGAGCTTTCCATAAGGATAGTTTAGAAGTGAACTTATAGATAATGGCATTCCAGTTGGAACATTTAACCATGCCACACCTAACTAGAACTTCAAGATACTTCAAAGGAAATTTAGCCGCCCCAAAACCTATGATATTCGCCATATCAAAAAACTCTTCATCAGAAACACAAACACCAAGGACGTTGCTTTTATGAACGCTTATTTTTAGCCCAAAAATTAAATAGAAGCAACGAAGCACACATAACAGGTTGTGAGCATTTACCCAGGACCATTCTCTAAAGAAAATAACATCATCTTCATAAATGAGATGTGAAATACTCATGTTTACACGACCAAAAAAGTCCCTTTGTACAAACCCAACTGCTCAGCCTTGCACGTGAGCGCATGCAAGCCTTCCATATCTAAAATAAAAAGAAACGAAGATAGGGGATCTCCTTTTCTTAAGCCCCTAAAAATCTCGAACGCTGCTATAGGGGACCCATTAACCAAAACAGAAGAACGAGTAGAGCTAAGGCATCCTGAAATCTAATAGCGCCATTTAAGACCAAACCCGAGCTTTTCCATAACCAAATCCAAAAAGTCCCATCTCAAAGAATCAAACGCTTTCTCAAAATCGACTTTAAAGACCATGAGATTTATCTTGCGTTTATGGTACCATGGCATGACTTCATTTAAGATGAGAGGACCATTGAGAATATTTCTACCCTTAATGAATGCCGATTGCTCTAAACTGATACAACTTCCAATCACCGTGCTAAGTTTATTAGCTAAGTTCTTTCCAATTATTTTATATTGGCACCCAATAAGGCTAATATGGGGAAAAGTACTTAACAAAATTAGCATTAGACTATCGGGATCAATGCTATAAACGAAGCGTTACAACCTTTAGAAAATGTACATGTATGAAAAAATTCTTGCATGAAATGGACCACGTCTGCTTCTATAAGACCTCAAAAAGTAGTAAAGAACTTAAAAGTAAAACCATCCGGTCCTAGAGCATGGTCACCACCACAGTCCCACATAGCCCGCTTAATTTCTTCTTGAGAAAAGTGTTGCTCCAAGAACTCACTTTGACTTGAAGCAAGACGATTAAGCGAATCAGCATCTAACGAATGGGGTATCACGATGCGACGTTGAAAGTGATTGCGGAAATGCTCCATAAATTTAGCTTTGACATATTCAGGATCTTTAATCCACTCTCCGTTCTTTAAGATGCCTTTAATAGCGAGTTGTCGCCTCTTTTTCTTTAGCATGTCATGGAAAAAACTAGTGTTTTCATCACCTTTAATAGCCCACTTAATCTTAGTTTTTTGAGCTATATCTTTAGTTTCCAAACGGCCTATTTCTCCTAGAAAAATTATAGAGTATTTGTGGTTCATAAAGTCTTACACGCTAGCACATCCTTGATCAATCTTGGCATCAATAGAGGAGAGCCGCATTTGGTTATCTTTCTTAAGTTTATTGGCCTTAGCTTTTTTCGAATTAACCCATTTACGAATAGTATTTTTAAGATTCTGTAATTTTTTCTTGAACGAGATCAACCCATTAGCCTTAACAATACCATCATTTTTTTATTTTTTTTTTTTTTTTTTTTTTTTTTTTTTTTTTTTTTTTTTTTTTTTTTTTATTTTTTTTTTTTTTTTTTTTTTTTTTTTTTTTTTTTTTTTTTTTTTTTTTTTTTTTTTTTTTTTTTTTTTTTTTTTTTTTTAAATTTTTTTTTTTTTTTTTTTTTTTTTTTTTTTTTTTTTTTTTTTTTTTTTTTTTATTTTTTTTTAAGAGGTTTTTTTTTCTTTTTTTTTTTTTTTTTTTTAGTTTTTTTTTCTTTTTTTTTTAAAATTTTTTCTTTTTTTTTTTTTTTTTTTTTGTTTTTTTTTTTTTTTTTTTTTTTTTTTGTTTTTTTTTTTTTTTTTTTTTTGTTTTTTTTTTTTTTTTTTTTTTTTGTAAACAATTTTTTTTTTTTTTTTCTAAATTTTTTTTTTTTTTTTTTGGGGTTTTTTTTTTTTTTTTTTTTTTTAATTTTTTTTTTTTTTAGCTTTTTTTCGTATTAAAATAACCCAATTAACGAATTAGTTATTTTTAAGATTCTGTAAATTTTTTTTTCTTGAACAGACAACATCCATTAATGTCCTTAACATTACCATCGATATTCTTCAAGTGTGAACGACCAAGTTATGAAATCCCTCCATTTCCAGCCATGAGTGAAAAAACCAAAAAGGAGTAGGGCCATAATCCACTTCGGACTCTTTAAGGAGAATAGGACGATGATCAGGAATACCTTTCTCCAAGACAACACCTATAACATGAGGGAATATTTCACAAAAGCTTTCTGAAACCAAGAACTGATCAAGCTTACTCATTTTAGACCCCCACTTATCTGTCCAATTGAAGTTAAAACCACCCAACGAGGTGTCAATAAGGGAAGCATTAGTAATAAACTCATTAAAGATATTCGCTTGCCTCTCATTAAAGATAGAACCAAATATTTCTCCAGCCTCTCAAACTTTATTAAAATCTCTCATCACCAACAAAATACCATCCTAGTTGACTATCAAATTAGCCAAAGAAGACCATAAGTCTATCTTACTTGATAGATTCTGAGGAGCGTACACAACAATCCACATAATTCTAACATTGTTAGGAATCCATAAACCTTTGATAACCACATAATTCTCATTACATAAAATTCTAGTCTTTAAAAACCAAACTATTCCATAAGCAGATAATACCACCCGACATACCTCTAGCAAAAGTGGAAGCAAAGTCAAAATGATTGTTACCCCATACTTGTCAAAGCATCCATAGATCTACCTGAAGCAATGTAGTATCTTGAAGAGCGTTTTTTATGAATTTGATCGGATGGTTATGAGAAAATTGCAAATATGTTGTTTTATTTTTTATGTGAAAATTGAAAAGCAATTGTATATACGTGTATACTTGGAAGGGGTCGACTCTTTATTTTCCTTAAAAACTTAGATTTTAGGCTATGTCATATGGGCTCAATGGGCTAGTTAAGGGGAGGGGGCTATCACCTACTATATTTCCTATCCTTTCTACCCCAGGGTGTAATCACAAATTTGCTTCAGGTTGCTAAACATATGAAAGTATTAACCATGTTGCTAAACATTTCGCAGATGGTGTTCTCTCTAATATCGAGTGTTTTTGTATCTTTTTTTATAACCCGGGTGTCAGACTTGACATTGCAAGCCGACTATTCCCAAGGCCGACTATCCTTTTGGATAGCTTTGAAATCATTAATTTGGGTATCTAAACTTTGTGATTTTTTATAAGAGTTTCATTTAAACATATGAAAGTATTGATTAGTTTGTTGTGCGTGTCAGTGAAGGTAGTCAATATGGTTTTGCGAGTTTCTAATTCTTTGAAGAAATTGTTGAGTCTATATGTTTAAAAAAATTGTGGGTTAAGTTTGTGAATGCGGTGGTGGATGAAACCACAAATTAAACAAGTGAGCTCGCCAAACTAAAGTGCATGAACGTGGTGGTCTATTGGTCGGAAAACTTCTTTAATACACAAACTGCAAAAAATGAATTAGTGTGGCATCCTTGTCAGATGTGACTTAAAAAAGCTATATATATTTTGGGAAACAAATGCTTTAGTAATTAGCACCATGATTATGTCACTAATTTTCAATTTTCAACATTTTTCTAATGTTTTTTTACAAATATCTTTTTGTTCAAGGTAATAGCAATAGTAACGGTTGGTGTGACATTAGTCGCGTCATTGGCTGCGAGGATAGGTACAACACCAATGGCTTCATTCCAGGTTTATTTACAAACAATGATTGCTTAATGAACTATCGACTAATAAAAAAATGAACAAAAAATTACATGTGAAAATGGCATTTTCAACATATCGGTTTGACCCGATAAAAATAATAATACACCCCTAACCCGACCCGATAACTATATTGGGTTCGGATCAAAATAACCCAATAAGAATATATATTGTCCGTTGAAGTTGACGTGTAGCAGCCATAGAGCTGACATGGAAACGGATGACTTTTTTGTGATGGTATTAAAAGTGCAATGACTATTTTATAAATAAATAATAATATGATTACTTGAATCAACAAAAAAGTTGGTATACCGACTAAATTAACCCTTTTGTAAAAGTATAAAACGAATTTAGGGATCAACGGTGTAATAAGAAAAGGACAAAAAAACATAACAGTAATGGATATTGTTTTGAATTATGAGTCACGAACAAATGATGAAAGTTCTTTTGGACGAAATGGCCAAAATACCCATCATGTGCAAGTCACATGGGAGAGATAACTAGGGAAATAACATTCGTTACGTCTAACAGGCCTCTTAGGACCAAACGGGGACCAAAAAGCCGACCTTGGGGATCACCCTAACGGACCCCGTTATTAAAGTACCTGTTAGGAATACAAAATTTCTAGAAAAGTCTCGGTCACTTCATAGATATCGGTAGATGGCTCGTATAGCAATATTTAGAAACTTAGTGGGCTAGTTAGTCCAAGGCCCATGGAAAGCCCATGCAAGCCAAGGCCCAATCGGACACTTACTAAGTATAAATACCCTCTCCACACATGGAGATGGTGTTGGTTCTCTTTGTAATTTACACATAGTTTAATCAACCTTCTTATTTTCCTTTTTACTTTCTCTCTCTGGTTCATCTTTTGTGTGAAATGAGTATTCTACAATTGGTATCAAGAGCCATGGGGTGGGTTAAGTGATTTTTGTGGTTATGTTTTGAGCTTATTTTTGACTCTTTTTGTGAGCTTATTTGTTAACTTTTAAGTTTAGGCTTATTCTTATTTTTTTTAGCTTCTTATCGTGGTTTATTAAAGGTTTAAACACAGTTTCTTTTGAATTTATTAAGGGTTTAAACACAGATTCTTTTGAAACTTTTTCTGGGCTTATCTGAGCTATACATCGTAGCTTACTTTGGTTAAAGAAAGCTTATATTTTTTGGTTTGGTTATATTATTTGTGGTCACGTTTTGTGAAATGAAACAAAGTAAAACTCGGCTGAAACGAAGAGAAAAAGAAGACGCGTACAAGGTGTTTGATATTCTGTTGGAACCGATCTAATTGTGTCGAACTAGCAAGAAGCCAAGCACCGAACTAGTCATGTGCCGAACTAAAGTACCGAACTAGTAACAAGCTCGTAGGAACTGAACAAGTAACAAGTTTAGAAGAACCGAACTAGTAAAGCTAGTAGGAACCAAACTAGTAACAAGCTCGTGGGAACCGAACAAGTAACAAGTTTAGAAGGAACCGAACTAGTTAAGTTTAGAAGGAACTTATCTAACAAAGTTTAGAAGGAACCGAACTAAATAAGCAACTCAACAGGAACAAAAAATTAGAGGTTTTAAATCGTTTTCGGGTTTTCAGTTTCAAGTGTCGGTTATCTACGAGACTCATAACTTATACCTTTGTGATTGTGAACTCGTTTCGATCAACGTAGTGTATTTATTTTCTACCGACGATAACCGTACCATTCCGCGAGAGCTAAAACACTTTCGTTTCATTTTTTAAGAAATTTTCCAACGAAGAAGAAAAGTAAAAGGGAGGGACGTGTTCTTTTTTAATATAATTCAAACTTATTTCGAAATTAGCAACTTAGGCCCCTGGATTTCAAGACATTTCACCATTCATCCTTTGTTAGCTTGTTAACCCTCATACATGAAATAGTTTTACACCGTTAGTCCTTATTCTTTTAAAACAGCCCGTCAGTCCTCCAAAGTTAAACGTAATAGCACCGTTAGTCCTTATTTGAGTTTTAATCAACCGATACTCATTTTAAGTTAAAAGTTTGTGCACCGATCATCGTTTTTGCTCATTATTCGTCAACAAATGTTCAAGTTCTTCAACAACAACAACGATTTCACAACAATTAATCATTGCTTCACGGTTTCTTCTTGATTTTGTAAAATTCCATGAAAGATTTAATTCTTTTCTCGTTCATCTGTCCTTCCTCCTCCCCCCCTCTCGTTGATTATAAAAATCATCTATTTGTAAGAAACCCCGCTCCCCCGTGAACGTTATATTGTTTTCCTAAAACAACAACAAACTCACTATAACAACTTAAGATCCTAAAAGATCACACTTCGAGTTTCAATGGTACCTTGGAAATCAAATTCTAAAATGAGGAGAGAGAGAGAGTCATCTGTTGAGCGATTCAAATGCAGAGACAAAGCAAAGTACAATTGCATGATATCCATTTCGGACTACGTTCATTCACAACCTCAAGGCCTCTTTTAAACAACGAACTGTTAAAAGTAACCTTCCATCGCTGGAGGAATCGAACGAGCATTTGCAACAACGTCCTTTAAGCAAGAATGTTCAGAATTTGCACAGAACGAAATGTTTGCTCAAACTTGGATCAAACAGAAAAACAACTTGATCAAAGAAGAATTTTCAAGAAACTGTGATCCAATGGATGCTTTTAGGTACTCAAGAAATAAGTTTTGTAGAGGCGGTTCACGGTTCATCAATTTCTGATACTATTTCGTTGATGATGAAGGCCTAATAATACGCAAGTTCTTTCTAGCATACACTCAAATAAAGGTTCGATAATTCCGTGATAAATTAATACAACACATATAATCTGTCAAGAAGTCTATTGATGAAAGAGCAATGCATACACGAGAGTATGACAACAAGGTGAATGAAAGACGGATGCAGTCAAAAGAGGGAAAGCATGATTCAAGTAAAACACTGGATGCTAATTTGGTTGTTACGGAAAGCAATGAGAGAGAATCAGAAATACATGTTTCAAGCAGCAGATCCGGGAAAGATACACATGCTAAGGATGCAGATGTCAACTCCATGAATGACAAACAGCCAATAGCTGAGGTACAACTGTTTCCTGAACATAATATACTTGCTAATGAACATAAACATTTGGTTGGCAATCTAAATCCTTTAAGACACATATTTCGTTGGAAAAGGTTAATAGAAATACCATTCTAAATCAACCATAATGATCATAGGGAGGAGAGATTGACCAAGAATGTTTGAATGCTAGAAAAATGACAAGTTTCATGTCCTTTACTGATCCATCATTGGTTATTGATAACATAACAACTAAATTTTCAAACCAATTTCTCGAATCTGAAAATATTTCTCTCAAAAAGACCGTTGCCCAACTTCAAAAAGACTTTTCAAGAATGGAAACACATTGTGTTAACATGGAACTTAAATATCAAAATCAAGTTTTAAAAAACGGGCAACATGGTCAAATTTTAAATGAAACAAGTAATAAAGCCAAGATTAAAAAGGAAATTGAGGTACTTGAAACAATCAATATCGAATTGGAACATAGTGTGGCTAAATTACTTGCTGAGAATAAGAAGTTGCATAAGGAAAATGAGCATTTGAAACAGACTTACAAAGATCTTTACGACTCTATCAAAAAGACACGAGTTCAGACAAAAGACCATAATGATTCACTGATTGCTCAAATAAATAGTAAGACTGTTGAAAATGCTGATTTAAAGGCTCAAATTTAGGAAAAGGTTTTTGCGAATGTGGCATTGAAAAACGAATTAAGAAAGCTAAAAGGAAAAAGCGTGATACTAAATTTGCATAACCATCAATCTTGTGGAAACCGGTTTTACAACCACTCAGAAATCAGTCAGTTATTAGACAACCGAATGCGTTTAAATCTGAACGACCTAATTTTTCAAAACCATGGTTTGCCTCCCAAGTTGATGTGAATAACGTTTTGTCAAAACCAGTTACTCAACATTATTTGCCTAAGGGAAAAGAATCTGCTTTTGCAAAACCTAATCATATGATTTCATCTAGCTCATCTAGGAATAGTTTTAAGAACATGCCAAGATTTAGTTCAAATGACATGGTTCATAATCACTATCTAGAAGAAGCTCAGAAAAAGACACAAGAAAAAAACAGGAATTCAGAATATAGTGTAATGCATTCTACTAGGCTACAAAACACTACTAATAATCACAAACCAAAACTTAGGTGCAACAATCAAACAACTATGATTTTGCCTGTTTCTAAGAGTAGTTGTGTAACATCAAGGGTTGTGCCTCTAGTAGATCACTCTAGGAATTCTATTCCTTTTGTAGATTCCAAACACTTTGTTTGTTCTACATGTCATAAATGTGTCTTTAATGCAAATCATGATGCTTATATAACAAAACTCCTAAAGGAGTTGAATTCACGGGCTAAGATTCAATCCCATAAGACCTTAAACAATAACAAACCCGTAGATCAAAAGAGTCATACTTAGAAACCTGGTAGGCAGATCTTTACAGGATAGATCTTCTCTTGATAAGTCTTTCGCTGTGCATGAGAGACCAATTACTCCCAGATCTTGTCTTAGGTGGAAACCGACGGGTAGAATTTTCAAGACTGCTGGTCTTAGGTGGATTCCAATGGGAAAGAAATTCACCTCTAGCACAAACAAGGTTGACAGTGAACCCCCAAATAGTTTAAATGAAGATATCACTAACCCATATGAATGCGAACAAACTCTTAATGTCAATGCAGATACTCTTAACTTAAGTACAGGTACACCCTTTAATCCTAAAAAGGAAAGACTTAGAGTTTGGTTACTGAAAAAGTTGATGTCTAAGAATCAAGTGCCTTTTGGTATTCCTCATCAACATTTTTCATATTTTCCCATGCTCGTTCCGTCATAAAGTGGATCAACGTACATTAGCTTGTATTCTAATTCAATAGATCAAAAATGGCAATCACATATGTAATTTTTGAAGAGGAGAATAGTAAATCAAATATGATCAATACGGTTTAACTTGGTCTCTTAATTTGCATGAAATGGTTAAATGGCTTCTGAACATAATAGTTCAGGACCCGCACTTTATGAAATAACTCCTGCAACAATCGGTTCAGGACTCGTGCCAAACTCTCCTCCTTCAACACCGTTTGTACCACCTTTGAGAAGTAATTGGGATCTTTTGTTTCAACCGCCGTTTGATGAATTACTCACCCCTCTACCAAGTGTTGATCACCCAGCCCCTGAAGTCATTGCTCTAGTTGATAAAGTAGTTTCTCCAGTCTGTATCAACCGGATCACCTTCCTCAACAATAGTTGACCAAGATGCACCATCACCTAGTAACTCTCAAACAACATCCGAAACTCAATCTCCTATTCTTCCTAATGATGTTGAAGAAGACAATCATGATTTAGATGTTGCACACATGAATAACGATCCATTCTTTGG